>JBBPBX010012269.1:16710-26845 GCA_038048925.1 Garcialebias charrua | reverse complement strand
TGGTGATGTATCAGCACCACATGAAGCACCACATGACACATTGAAGGTCACGTCTGGTACTGAAGCAAAGAATTTAGGTCCTATGATAAGGCATTGTCTTGCTGTCCGGGAATGGGTGCCCACACAAAATCTCCACTTACACTATTCTCTAGAGACTGACACATACAGGATCACACACAGGTCATTTACATTATTATTACCTAAGAAACATTTTCTGCCTAGAACACATGGCAGAGAAAAAACAGATCATGTTGATACAGACAAACTGTTAGCCAGCTTGCTTGAATCCCTTTGGGCCAGGAATTCTACAGATGTAGGGTTGCTGCATGTCCTACCTGTCTCAATAACTCTGAAGCCGGGCACAATTCCTATTTTTAAACATCAATATCGACTCAGACAGGAGCAGATTGATGGTAATGAGCAAACTATCAAGGGTTTGCTGGATAATGGGGTGTTACATCCTACAGTTTCATGCTGGAATATGCCTCTCCACCCGGTTCCAAAATCTGATAAATCCCATTACCGTTTAGTCCATGATTTGAGGCCGATAAATAAGGTTGTTGTTCCGTCTAATTATGGAACTCCAAATCCTTACGTCATGATGAATGCTATTCAGCCTGAGCACAAATTTTTCACTTGTATCGACCTGGCTAATGCATTCTTTTGTGTGCCTCTGGACGCAGGGTCAAGGGATCTGTTTGCATTTACCTTTAAGGGAAACAATTCACGTATTCCTTCCTACCACAAGGGTATGTTGATTCACCCTCATTATTCAATCATGTTTTGAAGCAGGTCCTTGCTGATTTGCCATTACCACCAGGGGTGGTCTTACTGCAATACGTGGATGACATTCTGTTACAGGGTATATGCAGAAATTCTAGAGTTGAATTTAATACCTTTTTAATACCATCAAAATATTTTTTAATACCATCACGGCACCGAGCTGTAACCGTAGCGGCAACCTGTTGTATTTCAGTTCCATGCAACTAATTGTAAAGTGATAAGATTACTGTCATTTTCTTCCTAAACTTTGGTAGTAAATGTAGTTTTATAACAATTACTGGATACAGTACATCAATTTGCTTCTTGCCTCAATAAAAGCACTGACCTATTTGTTATTTAAATCTAACCCAAGAGAAAAAGTTTAATTGTTCCCACACACAGCATATCTCTAATGGCAAACAAAAAACTGTAAACTTGAAAACAGAACAGTTTAGTTAAAATAATTCAACACTGAACACATGCATAATTCAAAAAGAGAGGGAGAAAAATAATAACTACTGTATTTTTCATCCTGTAAGTTGCAGTTTTTTGCATAATTTACATGCCTTGCAACTTATAGGACGAAGTGACATATTTATAGATCCCCCCCCCATATTTATAAACCATTTGACTGAAATATGACCGTTTCCATTCATTCTGACTGAAAAAAAAACCAGTTCCTGATGGCCCCATAGTAGTAATAGTGTATGGCATGCTGTTGGCTGTTGTATCATGTAATAGGAAAACGTGCCTTTAATGACAAATTAAAAAAAGTTCAAGACAAAAACAACTGGACTTTATTTATTATACTATTTATTATACTATTATACTATACTTTGTTTTTTTATTGCACTTTTTAGAATTCACCATGTCCTGGATGACTGAGAATCTTCACTAGCTATTAATGACCCAATCGGCCTGCCATACTCTCCCCACCTCTCTGCTCACTGCTTCAATCCAGCAGCCAGCTGCACCGCCCCGGCGAAATGCAGCTAATTTGACCATTAAAGTGCATTTATTAAGAAAATGATAGACAGAAACACACCTCTGCTATAATTTCGAGCTAACAAATAATTGTTTAGGTATTTTTCTTGTTAAATGACGGCGAAACGAGCCGCGCTCCTTTTTCCTGTTTTCACCGCTGAGCGATCACGGTGCACAGGCAGCGACACTTTTTTTTTAAATAAAGCCGATTTAACCATTAAAGTACATTTATTAAGAAAACGTTAGACTGAGACACACCTTTTGCTATAATTTCGAGCTAACAAACAATTGTTTAGGTAAATTTCTTGTTAAATGTCGGAAGATAAAGTCGCGCTCCTCTTTCCTGTTTCTTTTTACAGACATGATCAGCCTCGGCCAGCTGTAGGTGCGCGCGCACACTGACTGACGATATGACGTCTTTGTTTTAGCTAAGGTCCTACTTGGAACATAAAATTAGAAAAGATAAATAAATTCACAGACCTTTTTTAAGACGCCAGAAAGGGAAAAATATAGTTGTGTAGGTTTAAAAAAATTTAATACCTCGTCAGATGACGTTTATTACTTTTTAATACTTTTTAATGGCCTTAATTTGTGTTAATTTCATTTACTACCTTTTACAACCCCGCGGATACCCTGTGTTAGCAACCCCATCTTCAGAAGCTGTCATGCAGGCATCTGAAACTGTGCTTTGACATTTAGCTCAGTGTGGATTTAAAGTGTCAAAACACAAATTGCAGGTGGGTCATTCTAAAGTTACGTTCCTGGGTAGACGTCTCTTGCTCTGGCCTACAATTGACGCTATCACAGAAGAGCTCCATTTTAAATCATTCTAAACCAGTAAATGTTAGGATGATGTTAAAAATTCTGGGGTTGATCAATTACAGTAAGAACTTTATTCCGGATTTCAGTCGTAAAGTTGCTCCTCTGAGAAGCCTGATTTTGGCTGTGGGATATAAAAATTATGTCTCCCAGCTGTAGTAGACAGAGGATGCTGAAAGGGCGTTTGTTGAAATTAAACAAGCTTTGTTTGATACGTGCTCTCTGCAGTGTCCAGATTACTCTTTGCCTTTTCACTTAGATGTGGATGAAAAAGACGGATTTGTGAATGCCGTCTTGTTTCAAAGGGGAAAAACTGATTCTGAGAGACACATTTTAATGTATTATAGTTCAAAATTAGATCAGATTGAATTGGCCACCCTATCTGTGTAAGACATGTAGCGGCCATTGGAAAATCTGTTTTAAAGACCGCTCACATAACGATGGGACCTGAAGTTTTTGTTCACACAATACATGACGTAAAAAAAAAATTGGATTCACAAGCATTCACATTCTCAGCACAAAGAACAGAAAATCTCAGAAGATTATTACAGAAATCACATATACATTTTACAAGCCAGGGAGCAAATATGGCTGCACAAATGGACACAACACAAGATCATAACTGCGTTAGCGACACCACAGAGGAAATGAGATTGCATGAAAACCTTTCTAAAGATTCTTTAGAACAGCCAGACATGATATTGTTCTGTGATGGACACAACCACAGGAATAAAACAGGAACATTGGTCACTGCTTTTGCTGTGGTGGAAAGAAAGGATGCCGGTATTGTTGAACTCAAGGCAGGAGTGATGAACCAGCCAGCTTCAGCACAGTTAGCTGAGCTTAGATCATTAATTGAGGCTTGTAATGCAGCAGCAGGGAAATGGGTGAACATTTACACAGATTCGGCGTATGTGTTTCAAGCAGTATATGTGACCCTCTGTCATTGGAGGAGAAAAGGATTTGTCACTTCTTCTAGTGAACCAGTCAGACATTTTGAACAATTATTGGAATTGTATTATGCATTGCAGCGACCCAGACAGGTGGCAGTAATTAAATGTAAGGAACATCAAAAAGGGAATCATTTTATCGCTAAGGGGAACCATGAAGCAGATCAGGCTGCTAAAAAAGCTGCAGGCTACACTTTAAGTCCACAGATGGTCCAGAGACATGAGGAAAAGAATTCTGAAAAGTATTTTGAAAAGGAATTCACTCTGGAATCTATTAGAGAATTACAAAATGCAGCCTCTCCACACGAGAAGCAAGCATGGTTAGACCGTGGAGCTAAAAAAGAATTTTGAACAAATTTGGAGAAACCACGAGGGTAAAATAGTAGCCCCCAGCAGGTTTGTTCAACCTGTTATGCCAATAGGCTCACAGCAGAGGGCACTGTGGTACCTCAAAACTGATTGACTTAATCTCACAGAGCTGGTGGAATCCGTATGCTTTTTCCATTGCAAAATACTTTGTACAGACTTGTGAAATATGTTGTCACCATAATCCAAGAGTTGCACTTAAAACTGGACTGGGTGGTTTTCCAATGCCTCAAGCATCATGGAAAGAGATTGTGATCGATTTTACTGATATGGGAGCTGGAAATCGAGTAAATGGGAAACGATATTTACTTGTGTGTGTAGATCCATTTAGCCGCTGGGTAGAGGCGTTTCCAACTAAAACTGAAAAGGCAAAAGAAGTTGTAAAGTGGTTGACAAAGGAATTAATCCCCAGATTTGGAGTCCCTTCAGTGATCAGATCAGATAATGGAACTCATTTTGCAAACGAGGAGTTAAAAGAAGTTGAAAAATTGTTTGGCATTCAGCAAAAGTTTGGTGCTGTCTTTCACCCAGCTTCGCAAGGCATTGTGGAGCGAGCTAACCGCACTCTTAAAGAAAGGTTGGCAAAGGTTTGTGCAGACAAAAAACTGAAATGGCCGGATGCTCTACCGATAGTGTTGTTTAATTTAAGGTAAACTCAAAACACTACTCTGAATGTAAGCCCACATGAGATACTTACAGGGAGGAAAATGCCATGTCCTTTCACCCATCCTTTCCCTTCAGAAAGTACTATGTTAAGCCTCCGGTAGAGCTCAGCGTCCTACCTGTACGCCACTCTACGCGCTCATTCTGTGCGCACGCGTTCGTTGGCACAGCTCTGCTATCAGTTCTCATGTTAAATGCTCACGTTTTCGCTCCAAATTCTTGTTGTAATTTGAGCAGCTGCGCGCAGAGGGGACAAACTGAGGTCGCTGATTGGTCACTTGCTGACACGCCTACTGAAATGATTGACAGCTCGGTTAAGAGAACAGCTCGGGTGAGAGAAAAGCATGAGCTGGCCGGCTTCAGCCCGCTGCGGTGTTTCTAAACTTTATATGTTAATTAAAAGTTCTAAAAAAATAAAAACAGGGAGCGCTTTTCCTGCAGCCCACAGCCCACCAGGAAATATTTAAAACCTCGCGCAGCCAGGTAGGACCTGAATTCATTCATTTCAGTTATGGAGTGAACGGAGGATGAAGCGATTACTTGACTTTAGGCAAAAAAACAAAAGAAAAGGCCCGATCAGCGATAAAGAAGAGGAATTTAATTCATTTGTGTAACATACAAAACAGTCCGGCCACGGCCAGTTTATTGTGAAGACAACGCCCAAGCGTGCGCGGTCGTAAAAAAAGAGCTTTGCGCGTTCGTGCCCTGCGGGGCTACGCTTGTACCTCAGCGTACGTACGTCGTACAGAGGCGTACAGGCAATACGCGCAGGTCTACCGGGGGCTTTACAATTACAACATTATGACATATCAGAGTACTTGAAGAGGCTTAATAATACTGTAATGAGCATTTCTCAACAGATTCAGATGATCCAGATTGAAGAGGGAGAACAGAACGGTGCCCTTGTGGAAACAGGTGACTGGATTCTAAGAAAGGTAGCACATTTTAACTGGTCGCAGCCAAGATGGGACGGGCCGTACAAAGTGGCTGCAGTAACATCTCATTGTGTAAAAGTTTGGCTAACTGAGGTTAAGCTCAGTAATTGGATACATAAGACACATTGTGTAAAAAGTGCTGACCCTTCTCAACGCACTCTACAGCAGGTACGAGACGACTTGGCTGAGCTGGGCGCGTCTGAAGGACTGGGTGTGTCTGTGGAGCTGAGTGAGCCATCTGTACAGAGTGACGCTGACCCTCCATCTCCAGTTGGGAACGTAGATCGACCGGTTCCAACACCACGATACAACTTGAGGAAAAAATCAAAGCAGACTTAAAATAACATTACATAGAAAAGGGGACATTGGTTGTTATACATAATTGTTACAGGGAAAATGAATTATTGCGCAATTAGGTTAAGTGTGATAACCACCTTAGGAATTATTTTAACCGTGGGCCTCATTCTGTGGTTTGAACCAAAAGCTAACATAGGTCCCCCTGAAGTGGTTTATGACAATGTCAACAGGTCTCGTGATGAGGACCCTCACCTCTTGCTCAGGAGGAGGATAGGTGAAACAGAGTTTGCAGATGTTCAGATTCAGGTACGCCCAGATACTGAAATTATCAGATCAAAAAAATCCGTGACAGCCGGTTTCATGCAATTTAACTTCACAGCCGGGGTAACCGCATCAGTTAAGTTTGATTTTTGCTCTGTGGTGTATTGTGGTGCAAACCAGGAGTCATTTGTTTGGGCAGTGAAGTATATCTGTGTGACTTACAGGTAGGGCTGGACGATATGGCCAACATTGTTATCACGATATATGTCTTAATTTCGGTCGATATTGACATAATTCGATATCGATATAAACAATATAAAAGCTTCAGAAAAACTACAAAATGTACAAATAAATTCAGTTTAACCTTTTATTTGTATTTAGCCTTCAAAGAACATTGAAATCACCATCAAATAAACATAAAACTCTCAACTTTGTCAATAGTAATACAGTAGTTTTAACTGTAAACAACATAGGCTTATTCTGTTATTCTTACTGATTTAAACAAAGCTGATTCAGCCAGGCTAAAAAATAAAAATGCTCAGAATTGCTGCAATAAACAGAAAAAAGACTGAGTATGTCATGTTCAAGCACTCAGGCCAGGGTCCCAGTTACACCCAACAATAGCAAAAATATAAATTGTAAAAAGAAACAGTAATAAAAATATAAACTAAGAAATACACTAAACACTAGTAGTGCAAAACAATATGCAGAACATCAACAGCAGCATGAACATGAGCCTGTGTAAATAGATGTGCAAGATCAGCATCATGTATAATCAGCAGCACTCATCACCAAACACCAATCATAGTGGCATTACAGGTCTAACATCTTCAGAGGTAGAGTAACAACAAACACAAATTGTTGAGTGATGATACATGACAAGCTCTAGAGCAGGGCCCAACAATAGCAAAAATATAAATTGTAAAAAGAAACAGTAATAAAAATATAAACTAAGAAATACACTAAACACTAGTAGTGCAAAACAATATGCAGAACATCAACAGCAGCATGAACATGAGCCTGTGTAAATAGATGTGCAAGATCAGCATCATGTATAATCAGCAGCACTTATCACCAATCATAGTGGCATTACAGGTCTAACATCTTCAGGTAGAGTAACAACAAACACAAATTGTTGAGTGATGATACATGACAAGCTCTAGAGCATCTCTCTCTGATGCCACACAGTTGAATCATATGACTGAATTAGCTTCTCAGTGCAGTCAAGTTCTCCAAAGTCCTGCTAATGACCTCCTTATTTGATTCAGCTGTGTAGCATCAGACACACATCTAAAAGTTTCAGGACTCTGGCCCTCGAGGCCTGGAGTTTGGCACCTGTGCTCTAGAGGTTTCTGGCAAGAAATACAAGCTGGTCTACATTATCTGGCTTCAAAGATGCCCTTTTGCAAGTGACGATGTTGCCACCTGTACTGAAAACCCTCTCAGATGGGGAACTTGTGGCCGGAATGCACAAGTAATGTTTTGCCAGTTGGCTTACTGTGGGGAAGTTCTTTTCATAGAGCTTCCACCAGTCCAGAGGATTTGAGTCATCGTCAGCACTTGGAGACAAAAGGTAGCTGCTGAGCTCCCTCTCAACTACCTGCTTTGCACTCAAGCCTCTTGTGTCGGAAGTGGTGGGCGTGGGCCTCTTTGAAAAAAAGCTAGACAGAGGCTTCTTTGCTTTCTTAGGTGGAGGGCCTGCTGCAGAAACATCTTCACTGTCGTCTTTGGATGCTTCTCCAACCACAACAGCTCTGTCTCCCTTCAACATCTCCAGCACAGCCCTCTCCTTGATGTACTCTTTCTTCTCCTCCTGAGTGTACTCGAGCTTGAATCTTGGGTCAACGAGGCATGCCATGTCAAGTAGCTCATCCATGGCTGGATCCTTGTACTTTTCTTTGAGGTATCCCATCACTGTTGACTTAATGCTTTTTGTGAGCTCTGTGTCATCCTCTGCTTCTTTCAAGATGGAAGTGTTGAAGAGATGCATCACTGGTTTTAATAGTGACACACTGACGTAGGACTCACCAGACAAGGCATCAGTGAATTCAAGGAGTGGGCTTAGAGCTGCATCTATAGACTCTAAAACGTCCACATCTTGCCACGTAGGAACCAGTGACCTGGTCTTCTTGTCCTTTGAGAGGACCTCTGTGATGGCCCTTTTCTGCTCCAGGACCCGCTTCACCATTTGTTGACGGGAGCCCCATCTTGTTGGTGTTTCAGTGATGAGCTTGTGCTTTGGCAAGTGGAACTCCTCCTGAGCAGCTGCAAGGTCCCTTTTCTTTTTCCAAGAGTAGGAGAAGGCAGCCACCACCTTTTTACAGACCCCAACTGCTCTGTCCACTCGCTTGTCTTGGTTAACTTTCTCTGTAAACAAAGAGAAAAGATATTGCAAATAATATAATATAAAACATTTGTATTTATATTTCAACAAATGTTTATTTATATTATTCTTAGAGAAAAATCACAATTCTCCTGATTAAGCATATTTAATTACATCTGATTTAAATAGAATAGAAACAGCCTTTATTGTAACCACAATGGGGAAATTCAGGTGAGGTATAAAGGTTAAAAAAAAATTTAAAATCAAATTTAACAAATTATCTGCTTTATTCATTCATTCATTCAACCTTTATTTATACAGGCTAGCCTCGTTGAGTCACGGGGACTCATTTACAAGAGGGACCTGTGCCATCTGTGATGGCCCTTTTCTGCTCCAGGACCCGCTTCACCATTTGTTGACGGGAGCCCCATCTTGTTGGTGTTTCAGTGATGAGCTTTATAAGACTGAACATTATACAGCAGCTCCTCAGACTGAAGACAAAACATTTCTACATTTATTTTTGTTTTTTTGTTTTTTAACCTGTCCAGAGGACCTGACTTAACTTTTTTTAGATGAAGAAATTACACTTTACTACAATATAATGTACTGAGTGTTAGTGTACAGCTTAAAATGACAAAATAAATAAATAAAATTGCTGTAGGTTACGCCTATTTGTGTGAAGCATGTTGTATTTGATGATTTTAGTAATAAAACCATACTATAAACAAAATAACGTAACACTGAAGTGTATTTTACTGTATAACTTACCGATTGCAGAGTTCAGTCGGTGCCCGAAGCACTGTAGTCTTGTCCAGTTGTTCAGCTCAGCTGCTTTGATCATGTTGGTCCCGCTGTCTGTGGTGATGCAGACCTGGCGGTCGTCACTGAGTCCCCAGGAGGCGAGCGCATCTGTCAGTCCAGCTGCAATGGTTTCACCCGTGTGATCCTCAGGAAAATAGACAGTCTGGAGACATAAGCTGACCAGTTTCCACTCTTGGTCAATAAAGTGAACTGTCAGGCTCATGTATGGTTCTGAGGTTCTGCTTGACCACAGGTCAGATGTAGTGGAAAATTTTGACACAGACTTGAGTTGCTCCTCCACCCTTTCTCTAACTTCACCATAAAGTGCAGGTATGGCTGTGCTTGAAAAATATTTCCGGCCGGGGAGCTGGTATCTGTGGTCGATGACTGACATCATTTGTTTGAAACCCACATTCTCCACTGTAGTAAAGGGCATCATGTCTTTTGCCAAGAAATTTGTAACAGACTTAGTTATGTCTTTATGACGTTTGGAGTTTTTGTCATATGGCATGAATACAGCAATCTGAGTTTGATGACTGGGCTTCTCTTTGGATACAGCTGCTGGGGTCAGGGCTAGGGCTATGCGATATGACGATATATATCGTGGGGACGATAGAAACGTGTCTATCGTGCTACTTTCCTTCTATCGTCTCTATCGTGATAAATAAGAATAAAGTGGTTTTGCGAGATGACGGCGCTGCTTTATGTTTGACGCACGCGCGGGTTTGCGACACGTGCTTTACGTTGTTAAACTCGAGTTCAACAGAGACGCAGCCGGCATGAAGCCGGTGTCACCAGATATCTATGGGTGTCGGAGAAACAGCTGCGCAGGCAGCCCAAGAAGAAGAACTTTTACCAAAAAGAGGGGGAAGCTCACCTTGTTAGCTTCCATTATTTCGCTCCGCTGAAACTCGGAGACAAAATGGGTCCAGAGGACACGAAGTCCAACCGAGTCCGAACTCGGGTCCAGTTAA
>JBBPBX010012268.1:20788-42221 GCA_038048925.1 Garcialebias charrua | reverse complement strand
GATCCACCCCCACAGCCACCACGTGCATGCCCCCCTTCTTCTAAATACGCAACGGTGCGCATGCGCACAAATTCACTTCTTGTCCCCCGCCCTTTCCATTCAGTCGGCTGACGATGGCGGGTCAAAGAGACTGAGGGGGGGGGGGGTGTCAGGCAACTCCCTGCTCAGCCTTCCTTTTACTGCAACAGATGAACCTTAAGTTAATTATGTTAAAAATCATATATATCATATATTATATATATATATATATATATATTTATATATATATATATACACATATATGTGTGTATTATATATGTGTGTGTGTGTGTGTGTGTTTTACTACCTTGTCATTCGTACCTTATCGTTCGTTTCAGAAGTCAGTGTAAATTACTTAAGAATAAAAATAGCAAAATCATTTGTAATATTGTATAAAGTAAACAAGTTTTTGACTGCCAAAACTTTATAAATATTGTATAATGTAATGATTGTTCCGTTTTTTAAATTATTATTTTTATTAAGTTTATTCATTTTAAAATATGGTAAAATGGTAAATGGAGCTTACTTATATAGCGCTTTCCAGCCCCCTATGAGGGGCCCCAAAGCGCTTCACATTACCAGCCATCCACCCATTCATACACCGGTAGCGGTGGTCTGCCATGCAAGGCGCCAGCCAGTCCTACCGGGAGCAAGTCGGGGTTAAGTGTCTTGCCCAGGGACACAACGAGGTATGCAGTGACCGGGGATCGAACCTGGGACTTTCCTGTCCTGAGCCGGCTGCCCTACCTCTACACCATCTCAGCCCCATATAACACAAAACAATCACATATGTGACTATACAATATAAAGATATAAAATGAAGGGTAGCAGAAAAAATAGAAAATCTTATTATACCTGCCCCTTTTTCAAATATTTTTTATTACAGTATCCAAATCGTTCCACAAACCAATTCCCTGAGTTGAGGTTGACCGACCCCTCGAACTGGTTCTATATTTCAGTTTAACAAAAATATCTGTTCCCTTAAGATTATAACAGCTTTGACGTTTAACAAAAAGTATTTGGATGTTCAATGGTAGTTCATTTTTATGAGCTCTATACATACCGGTAACTGACAAGATATTGTAATCCACCAAGTCATGGAACTTTAATAACTTCAATTGGTGAAATAATGTGCTTGATGGGTGACAATAATTTTTTTCTAGTAATTATTCTTATAGCTCTTTTCTGTAACAAAAAAATCTACTGTATTGAAGTTTGGGGAAAAGCGTGCAAAACAACTACAAATCCTAATTTTATTTTACAAAAAAGAGCTAAAAGAATTATTAGTAGGAAGCGCTATGGCCACCCAACAAATATATTATTTCATCAATTGAAATTATTAAAATGTTATGATTTGGTTGACTATAGTATTTTGCAAGTGGTGTATAAAGCTTATAAAACATATGACCCCCCCTCCCCCAAGTATTCAATCAACGTTTGTTAAAAAAGAGAGTCATTATAACCTGAAGGGAATGGAAATGTTAGTAAAACCTCCATTTAGAACTACGTAGTCTGAAGGAGCTGCGTTAGAATTCAGGAAATTGCCTTGGTATCACTAAAAATTTCTAAAACAATTTATATAAAAATTATGATTAAGTCAACATTGTTAGGCAAATGCGAAGAATGCCTGATGTTTTTTTGTTTTGGGGATTGTCCAAGCCTGAGTTGTTGTTTGTAGTTATTTTATTTTAATAAGGTGCAGATATAAGGATTTTCTTATTCTTTCTGCACCCTTTTCATTCAATGTTTTTTTTCTTTTTGATGAATTTGTTTTGTTTCTTTAAAAAATGAATGAATAAATAAATAAATAAAAAGTAATTATTTTGCCTCGATAGACACATTTTTATTAAGTTGTATTGTTTTTGTGTGTGCCCTGTTAGCAAAATATCTAATGAACTAATATTTATTGAAACTTTCAGAAACTGATCAACCTTAGCAAAGACAAAATGACTGTTCCAGCGTAAAATTCAAATATATTGGTGTACAGTTTGGTTTGATAGTAGCAGCGTGTTCGACCATCTGCGCTCGTCCACAGACGCGCTCGAGCAGGTGAGGAAGCACGCTGCTCCGCCGCGGGCAGACCCTCGAGCTTCACACGGTCCGGTGCGCCCTACGGAGCAGAGTAAGGCGTACCGCAGCGAGAAGAGGCTTTCATCCCCATCAAAGACATTCGCTGTGCCGCACACACCAGCCCCGTCCAAAGGACAACCGGCTCCCTACTTCCAGCGGGGAGCCTGGAGCTCCAGAGGCAGGGGTCGCCAGCAGTCCTCATGGTCCAGCCAGCACCAAGGTGCAAAGCGGGACATGAAAAAATGACGGTGTACAGGGGATGTGTTCTGCAATGTTTTGGTTTCTGAAAATAAAGAATCTGTCTTTGAAAACAGTGTTTTTTATTCAGACACGCTGGTTTCCTCCTTTCAGAGGTCCGTGAACGCATCTCCAGGTTCGTGCGATACAAACAATGCACATTCTTCCACACAAAGCAGAGCTTCAAGTGGTTTCGATGGTCCCCCTGTACCCACTCCAGCCCCGCCTCCCCGTACGAAGACGGGGGCATGTGTACGTGACTGTTTGCAGGCACAAGGCGATGCACTGCACAGTCATGTCAGACAAACTTCTGCTTTTGTTAACTCAGTTACCTGTCATGAGCCTGGTCTGGACAATTTAGCTCCAGCCAGGACATTTCTGCCTTTTTCTCCAACGACTCAAGCCACAGGTAATGCCACTGATCCGTCTCAGAAAAGACGTTTCTCATGCTCTCATGAGTCAAACGTGTGTCGGTGCTGCACCCGTGAGGCGACATGCAGTAAACGTCCCTTTTCAAACCGGCCTCCCTTGGGCCAATGCGGACTCTGTCCACTTGGCGGCGGTAGAGGCCAAATTATGTCTCCTCAGGCAGCAGAACAAGATGGCTGCCCCCTTGACGGATCACAGAGCGGTTTGGCTGCAAACTTGCTCTCTGAACAAATGGTTACGGCGTCTGGTTCGCGACGGTTACACTCTGCAGTTTGCAATGACGCCACCCAGATTCAACGGAGTTTTGGAGACGAAGCTCTCGTCTCCTGCACAGGGGGCGGCGCTAAGATTGGAACTACAGGAACTTTTGGCGAAACACGTCATTTCCGGGGTCCCTCCCGACGACGAAATGAACGGGTTTTATTCAAAATATTTTCTCGTTCCAAAGAAATCTGGAGGTCTCAGACCGATTTTGGATCTGTCTTTTTTCAACGACTACATTATGAAACGTCCCTTTCATATGTTGACGTTGAAGCGCGTCCTCGAGAACGTGACGTCAGGGGACTGGTTCGTAGCAATCGATCTCAGAGACGCTTACTTCCACATACCGATCGTCCCGAAACACAGGAAGTTCCTCAGGTTTGCCTTTCAGGGAACCTGTTACGAGTTCAATCGCCTACCTTTCGGGTACGCGCTTGCGCCGCGGACTTTTACAAAGGTAATCGAAGCAGCGTTACAACCGCTGCGTTCGAGGGGCTTCCGAATCATGTATTACATCGACGATCTGTTGCTTCTGTCTCGATCCAAGATGGAGGCAGCTACACAGACGGAGATTTTGGTGAGTCATCTGACCAGTTTAGGCTTCGCCATAAATTGGGAGAAAAGTTCTGTTTCACCAGCTCAACAGATACTTTTTCTGGGAGTCAACTTATGCTCGATAACAATGAAAGCGGTTCTGTCGAACCAGAGAATAGATTCGCTGACGTCACTCCTCCACCGCGTCAAGCCGCGCAACACGGTGTCGGCGATCACAATTATGCGGCTGTTAGGGATGATGGCCGCAGGCCACACGGTGGTGAAACTCGGTTTATTGAACATGCGGAAGTTGCAGAGGTGGTTTATTCGTCAGAGAATAGACCCTGCACGCCACAAAAGGCGCCAGCTCACGGTTCCCCAGTCTGTGAGGACAGACTTGGAGTTCTGGGGAAACCCCAGGACCCTGTCAGAGGGGGTTTCCCTGGGCAAAGTGACGTCACGACGGGCGGTTTTCACCGATGCCTCTCTTTCCGGTTGGGGGGGGACATGTCAGTCTCAGACTGTGGGCGGAACGTGGCCGCCCAGCACGTCTCTCCACATAAACGTGTTGGAATTGTTAACGGTTCACAAAGTTCTGAAACACTTTGTGCACATGCTCCATCATCAGGATGTCCTCGTACACACGGACAACATAACAGCCGCAGCTTACATCAACCACGAGGGCGGGGTTCGATCAACCCAGCTGTTGAAAACAGCCAGGGAGCTGCTTTGCTGGGCAAACGTTCACCTCAGATCGCTGAGGGCTGTTTACATCCCAGGGGTGCTAAACAGAGGTGCCGATATCATGTCAAGAGGGGGGCCTCTGGACAGAGATTGGACATTGCACCCGGACCTGGTGTCTCAAATCTGGTCCAGGTTCGGGAGGGCCGAGGTGGACTTGTTCGCAACACGCGAGAATTCACAGTGCCCCCTGTTCTTCTCCCTGAGTCCCCTCGACACCCCACCATTGGGGGTGGACGCGTTTGCTCACAAACCATGGCCGAAGGTATTGAGTTACGCTTTCCCGCCTGTTCCTCTGCTATCCACACTGCTGGAAAGAGTACGAGAGGAGGGAGTGCCAGTCATTCTGATCGCTCCGGAGCGCGTGAACGCCCCATGGTTCCCGGTCCTGAAGCAGCTGTCAGGCCACTCTTGGAAACTCCCTTGGAGAGACGACGCTCTCCTACAGGCAGGGGGTGCAATAACGAGCCCTCCAGTCATAGGTCAGCACCTGTGGGCTTGGACGCTGAACGACAACGCTTAGAAAACCTCGGTTTCTCTAAAGATGTCATTGGTACCATTCAGGGCTCGCGTGCACAGTCTACAATAGCTGTTTACGCTTCAAAATGGGCAGCTTTTCAGCGTTGGTGTACGGAGAGACATCTGGACCCATGTTCATGTCACCTGGGTCCAATTTTATCTTTCCTACAACTATTGCTAGACAGAAATCTGGCTTTCAGCACCATTAAAACATATGCTGCAGCAATTTCATCATGTCATGAGGGGTTTCATGATAGGACCGTGTTTAATCATGCCATAATGAAACGTTTCTTGAGAGGTGTTCGCCGTCTTAGGCCAGTTTCACGGTCCTTGGCTCCTCAATGGGACTTGGTTACTGTCTTGAACGCACTAACTAAGAATCCTTTTGAGCCTCTAAATGAGGTCCCACTAAAGTTCTTATCATTTAAAACGGCTCTGTTGTTGGCTCTTACGTCAACTAAAAGAGTAAGTGACCTTTCTGGTCTGTCTGTTTCTCCTTCCTTCTTAAAAATACAAGGAGACGGGAGTTCTGCTGAACTTAGGCCTAACCCAACATTCACGCCTAAGGTCATAACGTCTTCATTCAAGTCCAGGATCATCACACTGGACGGGTTTTGCCTTCCTCCTCATTCTAAACCAGAGGAGGAGCAGCTCCACTTGCTTTGCCCGGTCCGAGCTCTCAGATGTTACGTAGAACGCACTGTTGCAATACGTAAATCTGATAGGCTCTTTGTGCATTTCAGAGAAGGCTCTCAGGGTCAACCTTTGACCCCTCAGCGCTTGTCGCATTGGTTGTGTGAGGCCATCTCCCAGGCTTACAGTTCGGCTGGTCTACAGCCTCCCGAGGGCATTAAAGCTCATTCCACTCGAGGAATGGCGGCTTCCACTGCCTTGGTCAATGGTTTGTCGGTACAGGATATCTGCTCCGCAGCTTCCTGGTCGTCAGTAACTCCATTCATTCGTTTTTATCTGCGAGATGTCTCCAGCTCCTCTTTGACACATTCTGTCCTCAGGGTTGCAGCGGAGTAAAAAACTTTCATTATCAATAAAACTATTGATTAAATGACACAGTCGTTTCTGTCTTTATTGATGGGCAATACCGTACAGAACACCTGCTAGTACCCTCGGTGAGGGTGGCGGTTGCCAGGTTGTTGGTTCCAGTCAGACCCAGTGAGGCATGGACCATATCCTGCTTCGCCTTTAACCCACTAGGGCGTGGCTTAAAGGGCGATAGCCTGCATGAAATATAACGTTGGTTACGTACTGTAACCCCAGATTATATGAATGCAGGCAGAGCCCTTTAAGCCCCGGGCCTCCCTGGCTCTTGGTGAAAAATTGTTTTACCTTACTTGGGAGCCGATTCTCGGTCAGCATCAGAATAAATAGCAGACCGAGGCGGGGCCCACGGCAGGTGGGCGTGGACTAGAAGTCTTCAGTGATTGGCGCGAAGCGCAAGGGTAAACCCACTAGGGCGTGGCTTAAAGGGCTCTGCCTGCATTCATATAATCTGGGGTTACAGTACGTAACCAACGATCAGCTGCAGCAGGAAGTTTATCCTGCAGTATGAGCTGCACAAAGATGCAGGAGGTGCAAAACAATTTGAAAGAATTTATTTAAAATAAAATGTTCATGCGGATTGTGTGGCTCATCCATCTATCAGCCAGTTGTGTGTCATGTCCAGTCTTATTTTGAAAAACCGTGACATAACCAATCCACAATAAACGAACCGTGAAGTAGCGAGGGACTACTGTATTTATATTTAGCTAAAAATATATATGTTACTCTAAAAATTGTGAGTGCATGTATTTTTTGTTGTACAATTATGAATTCTAGACAATGTTCCTGTCTTTTTACTTTGACAAAATTTTGAAGAATACAGTTGTTTACTTTATCTTGGGCAGCACGGTGGCACAACTGGTAGAGCTGCTGCCTCTCAGCGAGAAGGTTGCCGGTTCAAATCCCGGTCCGGGGCCTTTCTGGGTGGAGTTTGCATGTTCTCCCCGTGCATGCGTGGGTTTCCTCCGGGTACTCCGGTTTCCTCCCACAGACCAAAAAACATGCTTGTTAGGCTGATTGGTGACTCTAAATTGACCCTAGGTGTGAGTGTGAGAGTGGATGGTTGTTTGGTGTGAGTGAGACAGGTCCCTCTTGTAAATGAGTCCCCGTGACTCAACGAGG
Organism: Garcialebias charrua; assembly: GCA_038048925.1. Lineage (NCBI taxonomy): Eukaryota > Metazoa > Chordata > Actinopteri > Cyprinodontiformes > Rivulidae > Garcialebias > Garcialebias charrua. The sequence goes on along the minus strand of JBBPBX010012268.1, from coordinate 35,234 downwards.
CTAGCCTGTATAAATAAAGGTTGAATGAATGAATGAATGAATGTTTACCTATTTGTGGAATTTGGGTTATTTATTTTTAATTTACTTTCTCTTCCTCTTTACATGTGTGGCCTGCAACAGGATATGGAGAGCTACCTTCATCAGTTGGAACAGGAGTTGGGGATTATACCTGAAGCTAAACTAAACAGCATTTTGTCTTCTTCTAGCTGTGAGTAAATGTTTTTTTAAATATTTAACTCTGCTTTTAACGAGCTGTAACGAGTCTGCTCGAACAGCTCTAGACTCGTCCTCTGCGCAAGACGAAGAAGATGCTTCATCAGCTTCGTCCAGTTCAGTTTCTTCACCTCTCTTCCCGACGGCTGACCTGGAGGACGGAGCCGAGACTCCAAGTCGGAGCGAGGGGGACAAGCCGGCCTTTGACTCACAGGTGTGCCGTCCCATTCAGGTGCTTTTAACACCACCTGCGTTTGGTTTGGACTCAGTCTGAGCGGGTCAATATTTGACTGTGGGGGGGCGTCCTCTGTGTCACTGTCACAGCTTCACTGTTGAACGATCGGGTGAGAGCTGTTGCAGAAACAGGCTGTTACAATGGAATCCATCGAAAATGGATTCTTCAACAAACACAGACGAAACACCAAGAATGTTACATAACTTTACGGGGTCTAGTGTGAAATAAAGTTGTCAACATCTATTTATGGCCTTATTGATGTCCGTGCATGCACAATTTTTTTCATAAAAACAAAAAAGCATTCAGCTATGGAGACAAACAAACCATTATTTAATTATTTGTGTATTTCTTTATTATGAAGGTTGTTTTACTCTGGAGAGTGATAAACGTCACAGTTTCTCACAGGAACCTTTTTTCTGTAAAACCAGGTGGAGGTGAAGTGGAGCAGTAACAAACCAGCTGGTGAAGGGAGCCCACTGATCCTCCCTGAACTCGTCAATCCGATCCTGAGGTGACTGTCGGATAAAAATATCCTCTCATTATCTTCTTACGGTACTTCAAAAGAACCACACACGAAGACGGGAGAAGATTTTTTAAAACCTAGTTTACTTGCAAGGGCAGAGTTCACCACACGCTTACACAGATGTTTCTCTAGCTATGTTTACATGCGCAAAATTCTTTGACCGGATTGAAATGTTTTCAGATTAAATAACTCAAATGTATTGTTTACATGGGCACAATCTGTTCATGATGAGCGTTTACATGCAGCGGGCTTTGTTCTGAACAGAAGTACTGACATGCGCAGTGTTAAACTCGCCTTAAAAAAAACATTGAAGAAGAAACTCTACTTCCGGTTTACTTCCGGGATGAACGTAAACAAACCTGAGCTTCTGTGGTTTTGTGAATCATACAGCACAAAGAAAACTAAATAAAGCACAATATAAAATTGTGTTAATCTACTTGTTGAGGAGGAGGCAAATCCGACCAACCGGTTTTAAAAAGTCGCGTTGAACTCAGATTGACAGTTTGACACCGGCCGCGTGCGTCCGCTGACCCGCCGGTTGAAACAGACTCGCAACCTGTCCAGGGTGTACCCCACTTTTTGCACAGTGACTGCTGGACATGCGCACCAGCGACCCCCCGTACCTGAAAAAAAAAAAAAAGCGGGTGAAGGTAATGATGGATGGATGGATCAATCAGCTGATCACCAACCGTGCGCGTCTCAGCAACTGCTCTCATCTGCAGTGAAGGAAGTAGCAGCATCTATAAAAGCAGAAGCGATCAGCGCGTTCAATTAAAAGTCTTGTTCTATAGTTTTCCAAATAAATTTGCTTTAAAAATACTTTTGTTCATCTGTATAACAGCCTATCTTTACAGTTGATTTTTTAGGCTATTCGTTTTGTGTATGTACAGGTAGTCCTCGACTTAAGGACGAGTTCCGTTCCTACGCCCGGTCGTAACACGAAAATCCCCGTAAGTCAAAAATACGTCCAAACGGCACCTCATACATCCAAGCACCTCATACGTACAGTACTGTATTTTTACCAAGCACTTAGCCTATCCTAACACATTACCCTACATAATTATCAAAAACCACATACATTTAGGAGCCATAATGAAGGAAAAAAAGTTAATTTCTTACTGGGAGCTGGTCATTTCTTCCTCCGTCTGTTAGCTTGTGCACCTCCGAGCTCTGCAGCTTGCTTCACAAGGTCCACAGCGTTTATAGCAACGTCTGTTAGCATGTTAGCTCGTTGCTAGCATGTTAGCTCGTTGCTCAGCTGTCCTCCGCTCCTCCTGTATTTCCACGCGCGGTCCAGAGGTCTGCCTGCTCTGTAAGTTTCCACTGAGCGCGTCAGTGGAAACCCCCTCCTGTAAGTTTCAAGCTCCCCTAAGTTTCATTTCGGTACCGTATTTTCTGCTGTAAAGGCGCATAAACGGCGTAACTTGAACAATGCTTTTCAATGGGAGCGCTTTCGTTAAGTCGAATCGTCGTAAGTCGAGGACTACCTGTATAAGCTAATATACTGTATTGTCACTATGGTAATCATATTACTGCAGGTGAATAAAATAAGTGTGCAATAATTCTAACATTGGATGCAACTAACTTTATTATAGGTTTCCTAATACTGTATATTTGTGATAAAAATCTTTTTTTGTGTGTGTGTTTGCAGTGAGCTGGCCGACTCCCCGATGTGGTGACACAAAGAGCAGGCGCTGCTCTTGGAACAAGAATATACTCAGTTTATTTAGGAAGTAAGACCATCAGAGCATTTAGTTTGCTCTTTTGACAAATGTGAAGCTTTTGTTGTGAAATTAGTATGTTATCTCGTTGTAAGTGTGATCAGTAGCACATGGAGTCAAACCTCTTCTAGATGCCGTTAGGCATCTGAGCAGATTTTCAGCACTTCACATCTAATTCCTTGATTTCAGGCCTTTAAGCTGTACGGTAATGTGTTCCTGCTGCAGTGAGAAATATGCACTTGGCTGAACTTGAAGCCTTTTTCATTTAGTTTTGGTGCCCAGAGTTTTATTTTGTTTTTTGCATGAGAGCGTGACTCCTGTAGCCGTGTCAGATTGTGTGGGTGTGCGATCTCGGTCAAGTGCGAAATGATCCGCTAAGGCTTTTAAAGCTCCCAAGTTGGTTTATAAGAACATGAACATTTGTTTGAAACATCTTTTAGTGGGAAAATCAGATCAGTGTCGGTAATAAAATGTTTTGTGAGAAGGTCTGATTTTTTTTTTTCTACACAGTTGAGGTCTTGTTTAGCTGAAATGCTACATGTTGATCTGCTTCTAAAAACTGCGGAATAAATTGCTAAAAGAAAAATAAAGATGACAAATGGACACGGAATGGTCTGAAAACAACAACAAAAAAAGCTTTTTTATCAAAATACAAGAAATGCAAAAACATATATAAGCATTAAAAACAAACATCGTGTTAGCTTTTCATAAAAATGCAACCAGAACATGTCAGCATGGTCTTTGTTTTTGTGCAGCTGGGAGCCATGAAAGCTGTTTTATTAAAGCTCAAATGTAAATCCCTGAACATGTAAAGATGTTTGCAGTGAAATGCAGTCAAAAATCAGCAACAATACAATGAAAGAGTTCAGCTTCAGTATTTGAAGGAAAAAAAAAAAATCCTGCTGTCACAACATACAAAGCACATGGTTTATAAATCAAGAGGAGCCCCCTAAAATCAAACCCGTCTTTGGTCGTTTAAGTTAACATTACATGTAAGTGTGTGAGTATAGATTTGAGACCCTGGTGACCTCTTCCATGGCTAATTTATTGCACCAGCTCAAACTCAGTAAAAGAAACAAATTCAAAAAAAAAAAAACAACAACAAAAAGAAATATCCTGCTTATATGACGCAAAAACATAATGAAATACTTGATATGTTGTGTAGAAGTACACGTAAATACTGAGCAAGGGACACAGGAAGAGAGATGCTGTGGCATTTTCATCTAATTAAAGCAAATACACAACTTAAAGGGACATACAGATCTTCTGTGGAAAGGTTATGAACAGTTAACATCTTACCTGTTGTAGATAGCGATTTGAACGATTTTCATTTTTAAGATGTAGAGTAATTCTGACTGAACTGATGAGCTAACGGCTAGTCAGAGTGGGACCAAGAGCACAGCGGGTTGCTGTCGTGTTGAAACGACTCCAAGCTCAAATATTTCATAGCAGTTTATGCTAGGGCTATTACACAGAAGTACTACAATGGTCCAGCAGGAAGTGCCCCAGCTACTTGCTGCTGCTATTTACAGTTGAAAATAACAAGAATTTTACAAAAATATTTACACCATGGGGAACTGATGTTTGTGCATGAACAGCATTTCTAACGTTGGAGCTGCTCAGACGGTCTGAAATAAACTCCATTTCTCCAGACATCTACAACAGGTGAGATATTAATTGTTCACAATCCTCCCACTTCAAAACATCTCGAGTGTGACTTTATCAGTCTTGAAAACACATTTGGGGCTTCAACGTTGCTTTATTATTATTATTAAACCACTTTTAATTTCCTAAACCACTTTTAATTTCCTAATTGCCTTAAATCCTCTCACACACACGCACATACACACACATTGTAGTACAGACTTCAACTTTTGGAAGGACTTTAAGCAACGCTGCTGTTTATTGCAACATCTGAATACGTTTGAGGGCTGCACGGTGGTGCAGTTGGTAGAGCTGCTGCCTCTCAGCGAGCAGGTCGCCCCGGTTCAAATACCGGTCGCGGGGGCCTTTCTGGGTGGAGCTTGCGTGTTTTCTCCGGGTACTCCGGTTTCCTCCCACAGATCAAAAACATGCATGTTAGGCTGATTGGTGACTTAAATTGTCCGTAGGTGTGAGTGAGTGCGTGAATGATTGTTTGTCTCTATGTGTCCCTGTGATGGACTGGAGACCTGCTCCAGGGTGTACCTCGCCTCTTGCACAGTGATGGCTGGACACGGGCACCAGTGATCTCCAAAACCCAAAAAGGACTAAGCGGGTAAAGTTAAAGGATGGATGGGTCTCAGGAGATTCACTGGAAAGATCACAGGACAAAGGTAAGCACAAGGCTTAGAGATACCCAAACGGTCTAAGAGCACGAAGCATAAAAATTGTAATGCTCCAGTGTCACAGGGGAGTCATCAACTGCCTTTGGAGCCTCATCAGAACGCATTGTCTGCAGGTGTGGAAATATGGCGCCCTCTGGTGACCAAAGACAGGTATGGAACAGGAACTCCAGTGACCCCAACACGACCCGAAAAGGAAGACGCGGAAAAGATAATGGATGGATAGTTTGAAGAGATGATCTGTTTCAAGCCTTTAGCTGAAGCCTTTCTTCTACTCTGTTATTCTACTGGAAACATCCAAAAAAAGCTAAGTCTGGTCCTCTGGACATTCAAAAATTACAGTATTTTTTTTTTTTTCAATGTCCAGAGGACCAGACCAAGCTTTTTTGGATGTTTCTACCTGGATTATTGAGCATCAGGGTATCTACTGGAAACAGTTTACAGACAAGTCATTTGAACTTTTATCCAACGTATCCATGAAAAGTTAGGAGCACATTAAGACCTTTTTAGAAGAAGAAATCAATTGTGGTGAATAACTTCAGGATTAAAGATGAAGAGAATTAAAAAAACACATTATCGCCCACTCTCCATGAAACAGGCGACAATGTCTGTAGCCAAACGTCTGATCAACCACTGGATGTATCTTGAAGAAAGGCTTAGAAATGAATCATCAGATGAACATTTTAGTACTTTTTGGAGTCAAACTGAATCAAGACGGCCCCCGCAGACAACACAAAACTCACCACAACTCATCCAGTAGACCGTGAGCTGAATCTTGGTGTGGTTGTAGCTGAGAGTCATCCCCAACTTATACTGTGACAGATGGAGTGAAATTTGCACCCGCTTCAAACGTTATCAACCAAATGGTCATTATCAGTTATCATCCCCATACATAGCGGTCAGACTGCCCCTCCTGTACCTCCTAGCAGGTTTAAAGGTACGTTATCACCGTTGGTAGCAGAACAGCAGGCTCCGTCTTTAGCTACGTGTTAAAGTTTCGATTAAAGGGTCTAGCGTTACGTTTAGGGTCTTGGTTAGGTTTAGGGTTGGTCCTCTGGGTCAGGTGTACGGTTAGGTTTAGGAAAACTGCTATATAAGCTGAAAAAAGCAAAAAACAAACACTTCCGGGTTTACGGAAAAACGCAGCCTATACTCACAGCGATAACGCAAATAACGTTCTTTTAAACCTGCTAGGAGGTAGATTGCACAGTTTCGCCGCTATATATGGGGATTATAACAACTGATAACGCCCATTGAATGGACTGACAACATCCAAAGCCGCTGGAAATTTTAGTTTAAAGATTTGACATGCAGGTCGGCGAGTGATATGCATTCCTTCAAGGAATGCTTAAACATTTAGAACATGTTAAGAATGGGTTATAAATAAATGTGCTCGTAAAAGTGTCCGCTTTCTAAAATATAGTTTATTTTCAATGAAAATACTGTTTTATGGGTGCTACTCACTTGCTTACACCCATATTTGAGGTTTTTGAGTAGTAAGCTGCTTGGAAAGGCTAATTTAGACTTTTTTTTATTGATGTAAGAGAAATTTGGAGCTTCAGCTGTTGATCATTTCTTCTCTTTTCTGTGAGAAAATGTTCAGATGGGAGGTATTTATTTTGGGAGAAAATGTGCAGAACTGTGAGACACGGTCCTGACAGAATCAAGTGGGCGGTGATAATAAATCAACTCTTGCACTAGTTTTTTGTTTTTTTGGCAGATAGGTGTCACTAAACATGAGTATTTTGGTCAAGAGGTGGAGACATGTTGGTGTTTTTTCTTATTTGGCTCTTATGCACCCGAACTGTGATACCTATCAGATAATTTCATCAAGTAAAAGTTTCTTTTTTTTTTGCATATTATGTGACATCCACTCTGAGTTTGAGTCCTGCTCATGACTCCTTGTCTCTCACTTTGTTTTCCTACTTTCTACTTAAAGCATATGTTCAAAAGTAATCAAGTCCAATGTAAGCAAGGCTGAGTGGAAAAACATACAAAATGTCCAACAAAGAGGCATAAAGTTGATAATGTATACATGCTTAGAAATAATCAAAAAACGGAATGAAAAAAAATTTGGTTGCATACCGGTATTTCACAAAAGTACTACAGGTAATTTGTGGTGCCACAAGGACGCCACGAAAATGTAAGTTCGGTTGTTGTAAATAATTTTTTTTTTAACCATCCATTTTATACAAAGCATAGCCCTTAATCCTTAATTGACATCGCAGGAGTGCATTTTTGTTTTTTTCCTCTTTGTGGCAACAACTTTGTAACATCTTTAAACCTTTTCACCGTTGCCCTCATGAATCCACTGAGATGTAATTCTTCTTCACTTCTTTGCTTCTCGTTCTGGACTCAGCCCCGTGCAGTCAGTGTGTTCAGGATGTAGAAAATAAAAAAACTAGTTATAGACGTCTGAGAGCCTGAATCTGCAGCGGTTTTTTTATTTTTGCACGGTGAGGTCTCCTTCACGGCGTTTTCCCTGCTTTCTTTTGCGTGCTCCCTGCCGCCTCCCCCCAGAGCTCGCCGTCACTGTCCGCCCCCCACTCTTTCTCCTCATCCCAGTAGTCGTCTTCCTCTTCCTCCTCCTCCTCCTCGAAGGCTGACTCATACGGGGACTTCTCCTCCTGTTTGATGGCCTGAACGGCGGGGGGAGCGGCCGCGGCGCTGTCGCTGGAGTCGCTGCTGTCCTCAAACATGTCTGGGTTCTCCAGCATCTCCCTGATCAGAGGCGGCATGGGGCCAGGGATCTCCATCTTCAGGGTGATGGCTCGTTCGGCACCTGCAGGGACAAACAGTCAGCTGTTAACACGGGAGGAAACAAAGAAGAACATTTACAAAAATCCAAGTTATTTTTTAAAGTGTCACTGACATGATTTGTTTACTATTCATAAAATTGCTCCAAAAAAATATATTTTAACATTTAAATATGTTCGTTTTTGCAAACAAAACTTTAATTTTGCTTTAAAAGTGATTTTGAACTTCAAGCCGTGTTTAATCATGGGAAAACCGATTACACATGAACGCACCATCTGTGACGTAGTGTGCGGAGTGTGAGGCAGAGCTCTGGGCTTGTCACAGTGCGCGCGTGAGCAGCTCTACATGAAGGTAAGTCTGAAACAGCATCAGACCTAAATTAGATCCTGTTGTTTCTTGTTCCATCACCCGCTTCCGAAACTGAAGACAAATACGGTAGCTCAAATCTTCACATAGATTGCTAAATTCGTCTGGTTTTAAATAGTCTGCTATTAAAGAGACCAGAGCCCTCTGCCTCTCACTCTGCACACTACAGGTAGTCCCCAACTTACGAGCGAGTTCCGTTCCTGCGAGTATCTTGCAAGACGAAAATTCGTACGTCGGAACACGAAACACGTGTTCTCGTAAGTCCGGATTTTCTGTCGTAAGTCGGAAAATGTATGCTAGCGCTACTACGAACACTTGTTTTTCATCACAAATGTTCATACTAGTTCATAAACATGCTCAGAAACTTGTTTCCAAACGGTTAGCTAACACACTTTCATCTAAAAACACAAAAAAGGGCTGTATTTTTTTGTATGTTCTTTACAAATTTACTGCTCGTTCGCCAGCTCGTAAGTCCGGAACCTCGTAGGTAAGAGCGCTCGTAAGTCGGGGACTACCTGTACGTCACAGATGGTGCGTTCGTGTGTAATCGGTTTTCCCATGATTAAACACGGCTTGAAGTTCAAAATCACTTTTAAAGCAAAATTAAAGTGATTTATCATTTTGTTTGCAAAGACGAACATATTTAAATGTTAAAATATATATATATTGAGCAATTTTATGAATAGTAAAAAAAATCATGTCAGTGGACCTTTAAAGTGAACGATAACATCACTGGATGCAGTAGTTATGCAGAAAACTGTAAAAGTTCAATGGCAGAAATATAAAATTTACTATAACCATCAATCCTTGAAGGAATCTGTCTTTTATCAGCAACATTTTAAATAAAGTCCTCAAGCCATCTGTTTGAGCTCAGAGTGCCGTATTTTCTACCGTACACGTCCCTCCGCCCTATAAGTCGCATCAGTCCAAATATGTCTAAAAAAGTGGAAAAATCCATAAATATGTTGCTTCGCCGTATACGTTGCATCTATTATGCGTCACCGCTGACAACCCGGAAATGTGGACTGGTGTTGTGCAATGGGCTGCCAAATGGCGGCTGCGGGAGTGTGCACAGGAAGACTTTGACAAGAATTTAACAAGATTAACACTTAAAAACAATTATTTGTTTGCTCGAAATTATAGCAAAGGTGTGTCTCAGTCTAACGTTTGCTTAATAAAAGACTTTAATTGTCAAATCTGTATTTCAAACGTATTTGCTGCCTTGGTGCTCCGAGAGCGCGCAGAGGGAGGAAAAAAAAAGGAAGGAAGAACGCTGTCTGTTTCTTCAAAATTTAACAAGAAAACCACCTAATCAGTTTATAACAACATCAAAGATGTGTCTCGGTTTAACTTTTACTTAAAGCTTAAGTATGTAACTTATTTTTTAAACATATTTCTTCACTCTGCCACTATCTCCTGATATATTGATGTTTGACAGGTAATATCTGAAAAAAACTATAGTCCTCTGGCGTCTCCCGGTGGTAATAAAAGCATTTATAAAAACCAGAGCGCCCCGCGGTTAACCAGCCAATAAAAACAGAGCTTCTCACTTCTCACCCCCTAACCCACGCCCCCGCCTGTCAGCCCGCAGCGGCCGCGCAGGTTCTCGTTGAAATAATTGCAAAGCGATGCAAAACTGTTTTGTATGTGACACAAATGTATTAAATATCCCTTCTTCATCCCTGCTCTGGACTTTTCTTTTGTTTTTTTGCCAAAAGTCAAGTGATCGCTTCTTCCTCCAGACCTCCACTGACAGAAATGAGGAAGTCACGAGCGAATTAAATCATGTCCAACGTGGCTGCGTGAAGCTCTGCTGATTTCAGGGTGTTTTTGTGTTGCTGGACCAGTGCTCCATGGTTTTATTTAATTTTTTAGAACGTTTTATTAACATCTAATCACAGACCCGCTCATTTTCAATCAGTTCATCTGGACAGTTTCTTTTTTGTAGAAACGTTTCACCCTCACTCCAGAGGGCTTCGTCAGTCAGAGTAGTCCAAAGCACACTGAAGTTAACCCACCAAGTAAACAACTTAAGTGGACCAACCAGTTTGCTGTAGCCAAGATGGTTTCTGGGGGCTTGTCCCTCGTTGACTCCTCCCAGGCAGGCAGACATGTCCAAAGTGGTTAGACTTGTCTTGAACCACTTTGGACATGTCTGCCTGCCTGGGAGGAGTCAACGAGGGACAAGCCCCCAGAAACCATCTTGGCTACAGCAAACTGGTTGGTCCACTTAAGTTGTTTACTTGGTGGTTAACTTCAGTGTGCTTTGGACTACTCTGACTGACGAAGCCCTCTGGAGTGAGGGTGAAACGTTTCTACAAAAAAGAAACTGTCCAGATGAACTGATTGAGAATGAGCGGATTTGATACCTGGACTATTGAGAATGAACTTTCTTATCTAATCACAGAACTTTGCAGCGCCTGAAGGCTGAAATACACCTGAGCGTCCTCAGGTACGCCACTCTACGCGCGCATTTTGTGCGCATGTGTTTTGCTGCTATACTTCAGAAACTATCAGCTTTCAAACGCTCGCGTTCTCCTTGTTGTAATATGAGCAGCTGCGCACGGAGGGGACTCAACTGAGCTCGCTGATTGGTCACTTGCTGACACGCCTACTGAAATGATTGACAGCCAGCTCATGTAGCTCGCTGAAGACCGCGGCGGTGTTCATGCGGTGTTTCTACTATATATGTTATAAAAAGTTCTCTCAGAAATAAAAATAATAACAGGGAGTGCTTTTCCTGCAGCACACAGCCCACCAGGGATATTTAAAACATCGCGCACCCAGGTAGGACCTGAATTCATTCATTTCATTCATGGAGTGAACGGAGGAAGAAGTGATTACTTGACTTTAGGCAAAAAAACAAAAGAAAAGGCCCGATCAGCGATAAAGAAGGGGAATTTATTTCATTTGTGTAACATACAAAACAGTCCGGCGCCGGGGAAGTTTATGGTCAGACACCGCGCATCGCGCACGCGGACGTAAAAAAAAAGCTTTGCCCTGAGGGGCTACGCGGGGCTACGCTTTTGCCTTGACGTACGTACGCTGCATATAGGCGTACCGTGAGGACGCTTGAGTGTATCTCGGCCTTGAGACGGGACGTAGTGGAGGCGGAGCATTCCAGGCTGCAGCGCGAGCGAGGTGGAGCTGAGCCATATATGGCTCTGAGTGAGGAGGGACCAGAAACGTGTCTCTGTTCAAAATGTTTCTAAGTGCCAGCGTGTTCAAAAACTACATATAGCAGCTTTAATAAATGCACTTTAATCCATCAGCGTGACCCCCAACCCATTTATAACCCCCATGTGATGTGAATCCTTCTGTATTTTGTGTATTATTTGTAAGTTATATGTAAAGTATCTGGATAGTGTCAATCCTATAGAGAGACATTTTTTTAGCACTTTTTTTTAGCATTTTTAGAGAGACATTTTCTAGAGAGACACGAACAGCCAGAAACAAATTCCTTGTGTGTGTCAACATACTTGGCCAATAAACCTGATTCTGACCTGATTCTGATTTAATGGTCAAATTAGCTGCATTTCGACGAGGCGGTGCAGCTGGTTTGACCATTCCAAGCAGCGAGCAGAATGCAGATGGGGGTCTGGCAAACCTTTTGTGTCATAAAAAGCTGTTAAAGATTCTCAGTCAACAAGGACATGGTAAATTCAAAAAAGTTCAACAAAAACAATAAAGTATAAAGTATGATAAATAAAGGCCAGCTGTTTCGTATGGAACTTTTTTGAATTTGTCATTATAGCCTTGTTTACCTATTACATGATACAACGGCATGCCAAACAGCTACTCTGATCCTATCTGGGGGCTGAAAGTGGTACTGCTCTTCTTCTTTTTTTTTTTTTGTCAGAATGAATGAAAACGGTCATATCTCAGCCAAAAATTGGTTTATAACTATGGGGAAAAATCCATAAATATGTCACTTCAGCCTATAAGTCGCAGGGAATGTAAATTATGCAAAAAAACTGCAACTTATAGGACGAAAAATACGGTAAATGTTGAGGATGACTCTCATTTGTACTACCACACCACATTTTAGCTTAATACGTGTAAAACTGACAGTGTTACAGCAATATTTATGTTGGCTTAGGTCCATTAGCTGTGGAAACTAGCCTGAATGGGGTTAATTAGATGTCTGAGGAAAAACTGAACACAAATTTGCACAGACGTTTACAGTTTAGAACAGGGATCTGCAACCTTTATGAACAAAATAGCCATTTTTGTTCCTTTGTTCATTAAATTAAATTTGTTTGGAGCCACAACAATCTAGTACAACTGTGTTCATCAACTGGTGGCTCGTGGACCACTTTAAATTTGTTGGAGCAGGGTTTTCTGGTCAGTAGGGGTGACTTTGTAAAACTAAAACTCTCAAATGGTTTTCAACATTTATTTGTACATTTTAAGACGAACGAAAATACTGGATTGTTGTAAAGAAAGAAGAGGAAAATATAGATTTGAACAAATTTTTTAAATTTTTAAACAATGGACTGTTTTATTTTTTTATTGTGGAAAAATTATCTACTTTGAAGAGATAAAACATAACGTGAGCATGCTTTTCTTTTTGTATTGTGCTACTATTCACATATTTGCAAAAAGAACGACTGTTAAAACGACCTTTTTTTTTAAGAGTTTTAGTATAACAACCAATGAAATTCAGATTTACGTTAGTTTTGGTCAAAGCTTGAAAGGGCCTGTAGATGGACCAAAGAGCCACTTGTAGCTCCAGAGCCACAGGTTGCAGACCCCTGCTTTAGACCAACCTAATGTTTGTAATTTTATTGTCACAGTAGAATAAATCATCTTACATTCATTAAAGTTTATTTTTTTCTTTCTCAGATTTCCACAGCTACAGCACCTTTCCTCACCCTTGATTTGTTTACATGTTATCTCCTAAAGTCAAAGCATTTTTTAAAAAGATAAGAATCGTTTAAGGAACAAACGTTTGAACCACTCATAAAGTGCTTCATGTAGTTCTGAAGCAGTGCCAACTGTGTTACTGTAGACAATTTATCTTTGGAGACCAAATAAAGGTACGGTACTCAACGTCATTAAAATTGGTAAAAAAAACAACAACAACAAAGTAATAAAGGTTACTGTGTCCTTAAATTAAAAATTTTGTTGACAGCCAACAAGCAAGTGCATTTGTTTACCTACAAAAACAGCCAAATTGACTGAACAAAGACAATTTAAACAAAAGAGTCTTTCTGAATCCAGAAGTCTGACTATTTTGACAGATACATACTGTATTTACACTCATATTTATTGAGTAAAGTGTACAGATAAAAGTGCTTTGTTTAGACTAAGTGCACATCTGCATTTCTGATTTGTATATCAGTATGTCTAGGAAACTTCTGGCGCAAACACTTTCAGACTGCACCTTCTGATAGAGTTGAGGATGTTTTATGATTGGTTTTATAGTTTGTACTATGTACTATGTTTGTACGAACTTTTTCTTTCTTAAACCATGTGGAAGTTTGGCAGAAAACAATGTGCTTTACAAATTCACTCCAAAGTTTTGTCTCCATTAAAAAAACAAAAACCAGCTAACCTTTGGTACTGATCCCTCTGAGGTCGGTGACTTTCATCAGCATGCGGGGGAACATGTGAGGCTTGTTGGGGCGTCTGCGGCGGGTGTAGATCTTCAGCGCCTCCAGGAGTGGCTCCTGCAGCTTGTCTACCTTCTCTGGCTCCTCCAAGTCCATTCGGTCTGAGAGAAAGGTGAAGGACACATGAGCACCCTGACAAACAGCTGGCAGGATGACACACATTAATGCTAAAATACAAAACTAGCTGCTCAGCCAGCTGTTTCCATCAGCCATCCCAAGTCTGACGGCAATAAACTACAGTAGTTCGTCGGTTTGTTTTTTTTGCGCACTTGCTCTATCGCAGTTTTTCAAAGAAAGACTGGACATGACACACTGTTGGCTGAGCCGCACGACCGGCATAGAATTTTTATTTAAATTAATTATTTTAACAGATTTAGCACCTGTGTGCAGCCCACAGCTTAAGAGTTGCATTCGAACCTAAAAAAATCTGACCCGACCCGGACCAAACCCGTATCATTTTTTTAGTTGTTTGACCCGAAACTGACCAATTAACTGTGATTACAGACCGGAACTTGAAAATAAATAAATAAATTTAAATTAAACTTATACTGCTTTTATAAGCAAATCAGTTTGAACTGATTTAAAAACATATTTCAAAGATAGGAAGATATAAGAGTCTTGTTTATTAACAAGAGTCATAGGGTTATTATAGTTATTATAGCTACCGGTATTTTCTGTTCTGGCTTCTGAAG
>JBBPBX010012267.1:0-54369 GCA_038048925.1 Garcialebias charrua | reverse complement strand
TTTCTCGTCTTTTTCTCTCTCTCTCTCTCTCTCTCTCTCTCTCTCTTTCTCTTCAGCTTTCTTCCTCGTTTCCTCGTGTTCTGTCTGTCTCTCCTCTCTTTGCTGCTCACTTCAGCTTTTTCCTCTTCCTCATACCTTCTTCTCTTTTTTTTTTTTTCTGCAACTTGCATCCATAATTCTGTATGGGGGTAGCCTTCATTATTCATTTTGTTAGGTTTATCTTTGGTCTTTGTCTTTATTTTAGTTTGAAGTTCTCTTATGTTTTTATTTTTTTATCTCTCATCTATATTATATTATATAATTATATATTATACTATATTAAATCTCTTATCTCTCTTATCTCTTATAGTTAATCTACCATCAAAGTCGTGTTCTTTTATCCATAGGGGTAGGTGTTGTATGCTTGCAGGGTCTGTTTTATTTATTTATTTATTTATTTATTTATTTTTATTATTATCTTCCAGTCTTTACATGTTAACCTGTCTATGCATTTTTGAGCATTTTTACTCTGTTCCTTACCCATTTTGAACTAGATTTGGATCCAGTAGGGGGTTTCACATAGGGTGACTAATACTGGATTTGTTAAGTAACAGGACAGTGATAAAAGATCCTTATGGCAAGAATCACTTCAACTCAAATGAGTGGATTCTTCTTAGCCTCTGACACCAAAAGGTTTCACTGTTTGTTTCCTGTTATTTTGGTATGAAACAAAAGAACCAAGCGGTACTTTTATTTCCTTTTCACACTCACAAACACATGCATACATTTTTAGCGCTTCTTTTTATTCCTATTTATCTTAAAGTAGAGGGCTCCGCCGCCCTACACAGAGTTTAATTGACTGTTTTTTTAGTTGTTCATCTAAATCAAAGGAGTCTGCCCTCCTGCGGAGTTTAACTACTTCTTTTTACCTGATAGAGTCTAGAATTGTCAGGGTTTGTTTTATTCCTATTTATCTTAAAGTAGAGGGCTCCGTCGCCCTACACAGAATTTAATTGACTGTTTTTAGTTGTTTATCTAAGTCAACGGAGTCTGCCCTCCTACGGAATTTAACTACTTATTTTTACCTGATCAGGGTTTGTTTTACTCAGCTTTCACACTTCACTCGTTTTAAAATAAAACGATACTCACTCCACTCTGTGTCACGTCTCTCCTGGACTCCGTCAACCGTCGGACCCCAGTCAGTGAGGAGGACTCCAGTCCCGGAAAGGGTATCAATACTGTGGCCACAGATTTTGCCTGTAACCTACTCACCCACTGGGATCGTCAGGTATCTTGGAATCCGGCTCGAAGGACCAATTTAATGTCAGGTTTAAACCCCAAACATTATTAAAACACCACACTGTAAAACAGAGAAGACACAAGAGATGAGTACCTTTTTCTTGCAAGGAGAGCGGCTAACCCACTCTGTTTATTTTCTGCTCTCCTTTGCCTTTTATTGAGTTTAGGAATGCCCTGGTTACATTTGTCTCACCGCTAAAGGAGGGGGGAAAAACCGGTTGAGACTGATTCACAAATAGGTACACGTCAACACATAGCTATATGTCAACATATAGGTACACGTCAACATGTTGAACAACATTCTTCCAGATGTAGTGGAAAACAACTGCACTATTTCCACAGCCAGTTTGCTCCAGGGTATGTTGCCGGTCGAACAGGATTCCTGCACACAAACTAATCACAGGCATTAGTGAAAATAAGAACACATGTTGTCTACTTTTAAGAGGGATTAGTTTAAACAATATAAATGTGATAATATGTATTTATAATAAACCCAACAAGAGGTTTTTGTGTCGTTTACTTCGTTTTTGGTGCTGCGCCACCACAGGTGAGGGGAGGAACAGGTTGGCTTGATTGACTCAGTGCAGTGTGAATGCGAACCGCACCAGCTGAAATGTAAACAAATGTTCCGAATTTTGGTCCCCAAACAAACCGAGTCCACCGGACTATCAGGTGTGAAAACGACCTTAATGAGAACAGGGAGCAGGTGTAGGTTGGCATGGCAGGACTGACAAGCAGAGACTAATTGAGGAAAAAATACTGATGGTGATGAAAACACTGGGGAACAAGGAGAATATACAAAGTAAATGTCACAAATAACGAGAAATGAACCCAAGAATAACGTCACATAACATTGCTGCACACTGAGAAACACAAGGCAGCCATTTCTTTTCTGTTACTGGTTTTACTTCAATAAACAAATTTACTTTCCTTTATTTAAACCCAAAATACAAGAACGTAAACCAATGTAAGCAGGTTTTAAGTTTACACTATACCTAATTGCTTCTACTGGAAAACAGATTTTTTTTGAACATGTTGAAGCAAATATATTTGACTGATGTTTTTACTGCTCCAACACCAAGTTCAATCCTGTCCATTATTACTTCAGCATAAGAGGAAACCATCAATGATCAAACCAATAAACCCCCACAACCTACAGTGTCTATACTTTGACAAAACTAGTTTTCTTTCATCACAACATAAAAGAAAACAGTTTTCCCCCCAAACCAACATCAAAATTAATATTTTTTTCAAAAATGTTCCTCACAAGAAAACTTCCACTTTTTAGACCACTTTGATTTTTATGCTTCAAGGAATGCCTATCTTAGCAAATGCATTGTTCTGTTCTTTAGCTCGAATGAGACTGAAATATATTTCTATCAGTATTACATTACACCCACTATGCTCCATTATTTGTATTCACTTAATTCTGCCTTATAATGTGAAATGTGACACTAGGCAGAACGTTTTTCTCTCGGGCTTTATTTCCAATAGGGAAGAGTTTTTCAGTTACACGCCTGCACATGCAACACACCCAACATTTGATGATTGACATACAGAGCTGATAGCTTGTTGGCTGAGAGGCGGATCACTCACAGAGTAGGGGAAGTTCTAGGGCGGTTCCAAGGCGGTTCGGTTCCAGGATTGGTCCCACGAGGCGATGACGTCATCTAGAGGTATAAAACCGTGGTCCGCCTTCGAAGATGTGTGTGTGTGGACTTGTGCTCGGTGAGAGGTCTGTTGGTCGCTGTAAGGTTTATTCTTATAATGTACAATAAACCTGCCTAAAACTTGCACATTCGTTTCAGAGCTTCCCTTCAACTTTTGAACCGCAACAATTTGGTGATCCCGACGTTGAGAAGTGTGAGGTTTGGCCTGAAACGGAAGCCGATTGAGGGCTTCCCCCACGAGTGGCGGAGCAAGCTGCAGCCAAGTGGCGCCTCTTCATTCAGGTGAGCAGATCTTCCGTTTATAACTAAATGTCTGCTATTGAAAACGCTAAATTTACCTTGGCTGTATGTCTGTTCTGTCTACGGGTGGGCAAAATTATACCGTAGTGTAGCTACGGTTTTTTGGGTTAGCGTTAACAGTTAAATAACGTGAACCACTGTTGGTATTTCATTTGAATGTGCATTTTTTTTGCTGTTTTCGTACATATAAGTAAAGTATAAAGCACATAGTCCACACACACAAAGGGTGAGTGTATGAGTGCCTAAGTTTGCGTTTTTTCCCCATCTATGAGCTCCGGCCTGTTGGCTGGGAGACTTTTTTTTATTTGTTTATTTTATGGGCTCCGGGAGCTGTGGGGCTGAGGTCAGAGGTGAACTCCGGGATTTATTCGCCGTAGAGTCGCACTGGCTTTCATCCAGCACACGGCTTGCCGTACAGAGTGGTTTGGCCGCTCCGGGTTCACAAGAGTTGCCGAGAAGGTGATTTAGTTCACAATCCGGGACCAGTGATCGCCGTTAGAGTCAAATCTTTTCTTCCCCTTCCCAGTTGAAGTTGATTGCCGTATTTTCTGGTGTATAGGTCGCAAACTTTTTATTTTTTTTCATTTATTATTTTTTTATTTTCTTTTCTTTATTCATTTTTTTTCCTTTATTTATTTTCTGTTTCATTTAGAGGCTTGTGGCCTGTACTCCAGAAAGTGCTGTGAACACGCAAACTAAGGCAACAGGGAAAGATTTTTTATTTTATATATTGTTTCAGTGGGTGTATTTGCCGGCAGTAGGTCAAATTGTGAAGTCTAATAGTGACTGCCACTGCTGTGCTCTGGGGTGGCATTTTTATTGGGTGTTTTAGGAGGGTGATTTAAAACAGGCAGTTTCTTGGTTGGCTACTGCAGCTGTCCATGGTCCTGGCTGGAGGTTTGCTCACTTCACCCTTGTAAAACGCGTGTATAACATTATTATAATGTCTGACATACCTATACAAACTTGGAAGAATTGTGCCCCTGGCACATTAGGATCTGTTTTGCATCAGTTATGGGTTTCATGGAGTCGGAAGGTAGCTGTCAAGAATGTTCTTGATGAGAAAAGACGTTTAGTTTCTTGGGTGAATAACATGTGTCGGTCAGGAATGTTTCCTGTTGTGGATGACCTGTCTCCATCTGCTGTTGGACAGAAATCTGCTTGAGAAGTGTGCACAGGGCAGTTTCACAGAGACAAGTTGTTGGCTCACATTCAGTTTTATGGCCGTCAACAGATAAGACCTTAGTGCCTGACACCACAGGGCCCCCACCTCTTCCTCCTTCCATGCTCGTACCAGGGAAGAGACATCTCCTTGAGGTTACCCCCCCCCGCTCCCCCGCGCCTGTAACACAGCTGCCCCTGAGTGAGGTGAGTTCACTGGACCATTCTGTAAGTTCTGGTCCAGGGAACGGCTCAGATTTATTGTTTGTTCGTTTAAGTTCAACGCTGCTGTTGGAAAGACTCCACAGTTAAGTAGTTAGTTAATTGATAGTTCACGGTTGGGTTGTTTTATTTTTTTTATTGTTGCTGTGACTGTTTGTGCTATTTTATGAAAACATGGAGGCTGAAAAGGCGCACGTTATGGTCATGACTGGCAGAACGGAGACATGCCTTGAAGCTCAACGGCCTTGTGCTTCCCCCCTCCTCCTCTTTGCCCCGCACCTCCTCCTCCTCCTCGTCCTCCCCCGTATGCACCTGTGGGATTAAATCCACACAACCAAATGCCATTGACGAAGCTATCATCCATAAATCTGGCAGAGCTCTCACTTGGTTCTGAACACACTAGATCCAGCTCAGACTTGCTTCTCGTTACAGGAGGTATTTTACAGACAAAATCAGCTGAAAATAGGAATATGGTGCAAGACCATGTGCAAACATTGATGGGTGGTGTTCACACCACTCCTGGCTCTGTGGGTGAACAAAGGGGAGGTGATGTGTTTCGTCCACCGTCCTCTGATGCTTCTTTCAGCGTGACATCTTTGGGGGCTTCATATGACTCCGTGCCACTGACCTGTCCTGGTCCAACTGCTTGTCCTGACCTCAGGCCTCCTGCCACAACTTTTGATAAGGTCACTGGCTGGCAGCGAGGAAATTCAGGTCGATTAAATAGAATTGCTGATAATGTTCACACATGCCTTGACGCAGCGCCTCCTGCTCAATTCATGTTACCTCTCGTTTCTTCCACCACAGCTGAGGGAGTCCGCAAACAGACTTACACGCCTTTTAGTTTGCAGGATACTGAGTTGATCCGTCAGCGTTTGCCTGATATCCAGAAAGGAGGTTCGGCTTGGATCCGCGCTTTTCTGGAGGCATGCGCCGGAATTGTGCCATGTCTGGGTGATTGGAGGAGGGTTTTCACAGCATGCACGTCGTTTGGTAGTTTGACTGAAATAGAACAGGCTGCTGGGACTAAATTGGACCCAGACAGTGACACACTGCACGACCACGTTCAAATTTTATGGCCAATTATACGAGAGAAATATCCGACGTCTATGAAATCTTCAGACTTGTGTGAGATTCCTCCGGCTGTTACAGAACGGGGCACGACCTACTTATCTAGAGTTAAGCTCTTGTGGGAAAATAGAACTGGAAATGATCCAACGATTGATCCTACGACTCAACTGTTGTTCAGAGGAGCTGTAGAGAGCTCTCTGTCTGATGATGTTAAGAAGAGTTTGGCGTCTGTTGTTGGCCTAACAAAGATGGATTATGATTTATGGGCAGCCCACATTGTTCATTTTATTGATCAATCTTTTGATAAGAGGGAGTCTGATGACAGGGAATTAAAATCCCTTGAAACTCAATTAGCTAAGGCCCAATTAAAAGACATACGTGACAAACTTAATTTCACAAAGGTGAATGCAATTCAGATGCCCCAGGTTCAGGGTCCTCCTACATCATCTGATAATTCATATCAACAGAGACCTCTGGGCCCATCCACATCCTGGCGCAGGGGTCGGTACAAACGTCCGAGGGGCAACCCTCGACCCACGGACAGGTGCCACCGGTGTGACGGGGTGGGACATTGGCATTTTCAATGTCCGACCAAACAGGATTTATCGAGACAGGAGGTGACACCAGCTCGTTATCCACATGACGTATATTCACCACCACCAGATAATACTCCACATGGCCCTATGCCGGGAGCCAATAATCAGGCCCCAGGCCAATATCCTATCCAATAGGGGTGCCCTGGTCCGGCAGTAGGTGGCGTCTTGTATTTGGAGCCTTTTTGGTATCGTTAACCATTAACGGCCGAAATCACATGTGTATGGTTGATACAGGCGCCAGGTATTCGTCAGTTAACACGTCACTCCCACGATCAAAGAATACCGTACCTGTTGTTGGATTCTCGGGCAAGCCAGAGGAGTGGCCGCTATCTTGTTACGTACCATGCGTGTGGAATAATCTGCGCTTTGAACACTCCTTCCTGATTTCTGACACATGTCCAGTGAACTTGATTGGACGAGACATTCTGTGTGATCAGAACGTGACTTTGATGATGAGTCCTGACAACGTCCAGCTGAGTTTTCCTGATGGAACTGTTCAGTACTGTGCTACAGTGAAAAGCTCCATTCATCAGATGCTCCAGGTTGAAGGGACTTCTGCTGAGTCTGGTCCAGCCGAATTTCAAGCTGAAGTTTGGTGGGGAGCAGTTCCTGACTTTACAACTACGCTCTTGTACGACACACTGCAGAGCTGGAACGCCTGGATTAATGTCATAAGATCTTATGACATGCTTCCTGATGTGGCACATTGCACGCTGAACTATGACCTTTGTGGTGATGGAGACTACGATGTGCTCTGGACAGGACTGCTTGAACATTGTCAAGAGACTGGTGAATTTCCAGTGGCTGAAATCATGGACATTTATGTGGCCCCGGAGGGAGTGGTGGCAGGCGTGAAATTGCCCGCACCGTTACTGCAACTGTATATGCTTGGCGATGTATCAGCTCCACATGTGTCATTAGGCGTGTTTCCATCAAGGTTTCTAGGTGCGCATTATGAAGCATCGCATCAGAAAAGCTAAATGGAAACGGCATAATTCGAGTTAACTTCCTCTAAGTCGCTCTAAAGTTTATACGCTCGCTTGAGGTAGTTTTTGGGGAGTCGATTCAGAGCTGAGTCGGCTAAACGACAGATGGAAACAGATTAGCCGACTCAGTTCTGCCGCAGCGAACATTCACGTCACGTGACTGATCAGCTGTTTCCGCTCCGGACAACATGTAACATCGCTAAAACTAGTTGGCATGACAGAATAAATACAACTTGCCCGATAGCAACACATACCTGAAATATTCTCTCCATTTTGCCGAGATGTCTGTTTTCAAACGCTACTTCCTGTTTACTGTGGAAGTGCGTAACGCTGACGTCTGACGTATGGCGCTGACGTGTGACGTAATGACGCTGACGTCTGACGTAGAGACGCTTTGCGTGGCATTGCAGATGCGCTTCAAGCCAGTTAATGGAAACACTTCTGATCCTCATAATTTTAATTTACATTTTAGCGAAATTTTCTAAAATTCGCTCAAAAATCGAATTTAAATTGGATGGAAACATAGCTATTGATGGTTGTGTCTGGTGCTGATGCGAAGAATTTAGGTCCTGTGATGAGACGCTGTCTTGCTGTAAGGGAATGGGTGCCTACACAAAATCCACACTTACACTATTCTCCAGAAACTGATACTTACAGGATCACACACAGATCATTCACATTATTGTTACCTGAGAAACATTCTCTGCCTAGATCACATGGCGGAGAAAACACAGACCATGTTGATACGGACAAACTGTTAGCCAGTTTGCCTGATACACTTTGGGCCAGGAGTTCTACAGATGTGGGCCTGCTGAGTGTCAACCCTGTATCGATCGTCCTGAAGCCAGGCACGGTTCCAATCTATAAACATCAATATCGACTCCGACAGGAGCAGATTGACGGTATAGAGCAAACTATTAAGGGTTTGCTGGAAGCTGGTGTGTTGCAGCCTACTGTTTCGAGCTGGAACACACCTCTACACCCGGTACCAAAAGCTGATAAATCTCATTACCGTTTAGTTCATGATTTGAGGCCTATAAATAAGGTTGTTGTTCCATCTAATTATGGTACTCCAAATCCTTATGTTATGATGAATGCTATTCAGCCAGAACACAAGTTTTTTACTTGTATTGACCTGGCGAACGCGTTCTTTTGTGTGCCTCTGGACGCTGGATCAAGGGATCTGTTTGCATTTACCTTTAAGGGGAAACAATTCACGTACAGTAGATTACCTCAGGATTTCGTGGATTCGCCCTCTTTGTTCAATAATGTATTAAAGCGAGTCCTTACTGATTTGCCTTTGCCACCGGGAGTGGTTTTAATCCAATACGTCGATGATATTCTGATAGCAGCTCCGACTTCAGAAGCTATTATGCACGCATCTGAAGCTGTGCTTCGACATCTAGCCCAGTGTGGTTTTAAAGTGTCAAAACACAAATTACAGGTGGGTCGTTCAAAAGTTCAGTTTTTGGGTAGGCTCATCTCTGGCTCTGGCCTGCAACTGACGCCATCTCAGAAAAGCTCCATTTTAAATCATTCTAAACCAGCAAATGTTAGGATGATGTTAAAATTTTTGGGGCTGATCAATTACAGTAAGAACTTCATTCCTGATTTCAGCCGTAAGGTGGCTCCTCTGCGGAACCTCATTTCGGCTGTGGGATATAAAAATTTTGTGTCCCCACTGCAGTGGACGGAGGAAGCTGACAGGGCATTTGTGGAGATTGAACTAGCTTTGTTTGATGCGTGCTCTCTGCAGTGTCCAGATTACTCCTGGCCATTTCACTTGGTAGTGGATGAAAAAGACGGATTTGTGAATGCCGTCTTGTTTCAAAGAGGGAAGCTGACTGAGAGACTACACGTTTTGATGTATGAAAGTGCACAATAAGATCAAATTCTGACCCTTCTCAATGTATTGTACAGCAGGTACGAGACGACTTGGCTGAGCTGAGCGCGTCTGAGGGGCTGGGCGCATCTTAAGGACTGGGTGTGTCTGAGGAGCTGGGAGTTACATCCGTACACAGTGACACTGCAGCTCCACCTTCAACTGAGAGCTTCGATCCACCGGTTCCAAAACCCCGATATAACTTGAGGAGGAAAAACTCAAAACAGACTTAAAATAACATTACATAAAAAGGGGACGTTGTTTGTTGTACATAATTGTTACAGGAAGAATGAATTTCCTAGCGGTGAGGTTAAGTGCGGTAACCACTTTTGGAATATTGTTTACAGGTCTCACTCTGTGGGTTGCAACGACAGCTAAGACAGGCTCCCCTGAAGTTGTTCACGACAATGTCAACAGATCTTGTGATGAGGACCCTAACTTCTTGCTCAGAAGAGGGGAAGGTGGAGAGTTTGCTGGCATGATGCAGAGAAGGAAGGTAAATGTTTTCTTTGTCCTGGAGACCGAGTGGAAGGGCAGCAAGGCTCACGGTGTTGGAGCAGGATTAAAGCTCTCTTACTTTGGTGTGGATAGTGGAGAAGATGGAGTAGAGGTTGTGTTGAAGGAGGTGTTGACATAGGATGTCGTGGTGGTGTGACATGTGTCTAATGGGGGATGTGTCTTATGGTTGAAGTATTACGTCTAATGCTAGGCAGTTGGGTTCGGATGTTTTGAGTTTTTTATACTGTATAGTTAAACACACCATTTCAAATAACTAATTAGATCAACATTTTAACTCTTCATACAGTGATGAGAGCTGGAAACAGTTATACATTTGATAAGTTATAGAATATCATTTTAATAAGTGCCTAAAAACAGGTTGGATATGAATGTTTGGGGTAATTTATACAGATTTAGTGCTGACTTTTTCTTATTTTTCATTTACAGGTCAATTCTGGACTGCTGATGATCTGTCAGCCCTGTGACAGAACGTGTAAGATAAAATTGTGAATAATTTATATTTGAAAAGGGGAAATGCACTTTACAATGTTTCCACAGCTGTGATGGACAAACAGAGGAACCTTACCATAACTGGGTTTACATTCCTCCCCTTTTTCAGCGGATTAATTAATGTTGAATGAATGTTTAATGTTGCAGTGTGAACAATGAAGGGAAGATCTATTTCCCTGCACCATTTTTTATCCTACAGGTAAAGGTGTGGAACATGCAGCAGAGCAGAACTAATCACATTAACTAACCAACTAATATTAAATGCCAAGGATTTCTCAATATTTGTTGAAACCTCTCAATTGTTGTTTACACCGTATGTTGAAGTTACATATGATTATTCTTACGCCTGTGAAGAATGAATGTGAGGATGAGTCAGACAGACAGATTAATGAGAATATATATGTTTGTGCCTTGTGAATGTGCAGTTCAATAGTTGTGCGTTCATAGATTTTTGTAAAAATTATAGGGTTTTCACTACTTTTCCATATATATAATTTAGTTTTATCAATTTTGATTCTTAGAGAATATAATTAGCTGCACCTTAGTTAAGGGGTATCAGAGCAGCCTAGCAGTGGATTCTACTGATAGGAAGTTGTTTGTGATAAACATTTTGGTACAGAAGATAATATATATATACAGTATATGGATGTGAATAAGATAATTGAGTTTAACAGGTTATGGAAGAATTTTTGTGTTTTCTGTTCTGATCAGTTTAATCATAGGTTTAGTGTTAATTTTCTGAATGTGGTCTTAGCCCTTATCGCAGACATCTCTGAATAAGAGCAGTTGAGCTTTTTCTCAGATATCAGACTAGTCAACAGAGTAGTGTAGGGTTTTTCTCCTCACAGGTGTCTATGATGATGAAGATGAGATGGCCTGACTTGGCTAAAGCATAGTTTAGATTCTTTGCTAAGGATAACATATACCAGAAATGGAGCAGAGTATATGCAATGTTTTGAAGTTGTTAAGAGTTGATAAATCAAATTTTGGGAAATTTAAGGGTTTTTGAGAAAGTATTGAATTTATAAGATCAAATTAAAGTCCAGTTGTTTTTTATTGAACGCCTTTTTAAAGGTATTGAATTTAACTTCATTATTCTTGCATATACCCTGTTGAGGCGTGATATTTGATAGGAGGGACAGTCCGCTTCATTTTATTGTTTTGTTTTTATTTTTTTTATTTGTTTTATGGTTTCATTTTTACATTTATTTTTGTTTGTTTTTGTTTATTCTTTATTACATATCCCGTTTGTTTTGTTTATTTCTTATTACATTTATTTGTTGTTTTGTTTATTTCTTATTACATTTATTTGTTGTTTTATTTTATTCTTTGTTTTTGGTTGATTTCTTTGCTTTTTGTTACATTTATTTTTTAGATTGTTAGTTTTGTTTTACGTTTCCAGCATATAAGCTCTGACGGTTACCATATATTTTCTTACGTAGTTTTGTTACCAATTAGTATTGATGCTTATTTTTATATAAGGGTTTTATATTCTGGGTGGGTAACTTAGATGTAATATTGCTGTGGGAGGGAATGTTAGAGATTTCCAATGTGTATCAAGTTTTTAATTGCATTCTCACATAGAACATATAGGATTTTGTTGACATGATGTTTGTCATGTCAAAAGGGGAATTGAAATATATTTCTATCAGTATTACATTACACCCACTATGCTCCATTATTTGTATTCACTTAATTCTGCCTTATAATGTGAAATGTGACACTAGGCAGAACGTTTTTCTCTCGGGCTTTATTTCCAATAGGGAAGAGTTTTTCAGTTACACGCCTGCACATGCAACACACCCAACATTTGATGATTGACATACAGAGCTGATAGCTTGTTGGCTGAGAGGCGGATCACTCACAGAGTAGGGGAAGTTCTAGGGCGGTTCCAAGGCGGTTCGGTTCCAGGATTGGTCCCACGAGGCGATGACGTCATCTAGAGGTATAAAACCGTGGTCCGCCTTCGAAGATGTGTGTGTGTGGACTTGTGCTCGGTGAGAGGTCTGTTGGTCGCTGTAAGGTTTATTCTTATAATGTACAATAAACCTGCCTAAAACTTGCACATTCGTTTCAGAGCTTCCCTTCAACTTTTGAACCGCAACAGATGGAACAAATTCACATTTTTATTGTGGAAAATATCCATCGCTTGATGACTTGTTGCAGAAAAACGGTTTTGTTTAAGTTTAAAAAGAGATCAAGTACATATAAAAACCTTGTTTGATTACTGACACAACCTTGTAGCCTTCGAATAAAACCCCCCTTTTTTTTTACATCAGCCGTACTCTGGTAGCCTGAGCAATCAGCGAGGCTTCGGCCCCACTTGATGAAATGCGTTTGGAAAAGGCCACCTCTTCACATTTGTAAAAGTCACCTTCCATTATCGTCCACTTGTAAGGGTCGGGTGTTCGTGCAGCTCAGTAATATTATCCCTCACAAGTGTGCAGGACCAGCGTGACATTTGTAAACTGTCGTTTTCCTTTTCCTTCCCTCATCACAGCGTCCTAAGACCCATCAGGTCCTCCTGATGACTCGGGCAGACTTGCTGTAAGAAGCAACCCGGAGCTACACTCCTCTTTCTGGCTGAATGCCACTTTGTCATCACTCTGGATTCAGTTGTTCCTCCAAATCACGCATCTCATGCCACTGTGGATAGATGGATCTGATATAGACTGAAAACACTGATAAGGGAGTGACTGGTGCACAGTAGAATCCAATTAAAGTGGGTGGGTGAAGTGAAATGTGTAATTGGCATTAAAAAAGAGGAATGTGTGAGAATCAGAGGTGTAAAATACAACAAAAAAAACAGTTCAGAGGAAATTGGAGCATCAGCAGTCTGCAATCTGTTGTGGTTTTAATGCTCAACACAGAATCGCTGATATTTTATTCAGGTTTTTTTAGGATTTGTGATTAAATTGCTGAGCAGTCACTCATTATTTTCAAACTGAAACATTTGTTTTCATCATAACAGCTCAACAAGAACCCTTTTTGTTTTATCAACTAACAGCAAATATGTAAAGAAGCGGATTGGTCCAGTGAGTTGTGTGGTCCAGTCTGTGAATAGGAGGTCCCTAATACCGGATTTTCCGTCCTATAAGTCACATCAGTCCAAATACATCTAAAGTGGAAAAATCCATAAATACGTTGCATCCATTAAGCGTCACCATGGACAACTCGGAAAGGTGGGCTGGTGCAACCCTCGAACCCGGTGGTGGACACCGGCAGTGAGGGATGCTGTCAGGCTGAAGAAGGAGTCCTATTGGGCCTTTTTGGCTTGTGGGACCCCGGAAGCAGCTGATAGGTACCGGCAGTCCAAGCGGCATGCGGCTCGGGTGGTTGCTGAGGCAAAAACTCGGGCGTGGGAGGAGTTCGGAGAGGCCATGGAGAATGACTTCCGTACGGCTTCGAGGCGATTCTGGTCCACCATCCGGCGTCTCAGGGGGGGAAAGAGGTACGAGACCAACACCATTTATGGTGGAGGTGGCGTGCTGCTGACCTCAACTCGGGATGTTGTGAGTCGGTGGGCGGAATACTTCGAAGACCTCCTCAATCCTACTGGCACGTCTTCCACTGAGGAAGCAGAGCCTGGGGACTTTGGGTCGGGTTCTCCGATCTCTGGTGCTGAGGTCGCCGAGGTGGTTAAAAAGCTCTGCGGTGGCAAGGCTCCGGGGGTGGATGAGATTCGCCCGGAGTTCCTTAGGGCTCTGGATGTTGTAGGGTTGTGTTGGCTTACGCGACTCTGCAATATCGCGTGGACATCGGGGGCAGTTCCCTTGGATTGGCAGACTGGGGTGGTGGTTCCCCTATTTAAAAAGGGGGACCGTAGGGTGTGTTCCAACTATAGGGGGATCACACTCTTAAGCCTCCCTGGTAAGGTCTATTCAGGGGTTCTGGAGAGGAGGGTCCGTCGGATAGTCGAACCTCGGATTCAGGAGGAGCAGTGTGGTTTTCGTCCTGGTCGTGGAACACTGGACCAGCTCTACACCCTCAACAGGGTCCTGGAGGGTGCGTGGGAGTTTGCCCAACCAGTTTACATGTGCTTTGTGGACTTGGAGAAGGCATTCGACCGCGTCCCTCGGGGGGTTCTGTGGGGGGTACTCCGGGAGTATGGGGTACCAGGCCCTTTGATAAGGGCTGTTAGGTCCCTGTACGACCGGTGTCAGAGCTTGGTCCGCATTGCCGGCAGTAAGTCAGGCTCGTTTCCGGTGAGAGTTGGACTCCGCCAAGGTTGCCCTTTGTCACCGATTCTGTTCATAACTTTTATGGACAGAATTTCTAGGCGCAGCCAAGGTGTTGAGAGGATCCGTTTTGGTGACCTTAGAATCGCTTCTCTGTTTTTTGCAGATGATGTGGTCCTACTGGCTTCATCAGTTCGTGATTTACAACTTTCACTGGAGCGGTTTGCAGCCGAGTGTGATGCGGCCGGGATGAGGATCAGTTCCTCCAAATCCGAGGCCATGGTCTTGAGCCGGAAAAGGGTAGCATGCCCTCTCCGGGTCGGGGAGGAGGTCCTGCCCCAAGTGGAGGAGTTTAAGTATCTCGGGATCTTGTTCACGAATGAGGGAAAACTGGAGCGTGAGATCGATAGGCGGATAGGTGCAGCGTCCGCAGTGAAGCGGGCGCTGTACCGGTCTGTCGTGGTGAAGAGAGAGCTGAGTCAAAAGGCAAAGCTCTCAATTTACCGATCGATCTACGTTCCCACCCTCATCTATGGTCATGAGCTTTGGGTTATGACCGAAAGAACAAGATCTCGGATACAAGCGGCTGAAATGAGTTTTCTCCGCAGGGTGGCTGGACTCTCCCTTAGAGATAGGGTGAGAAGCTCAGTCATCCGGGAGGGACTCGGAGTAGAGCCGCTGCTTCTCCACATCGAGAGGAGCCAGTTGAGGTGGCTCGGGCATCTGGTTAGGATGCCTCCTGGACGCCTCCCTGGTGAGGTGTTCCGGGCATGTCCCACCGGGAGGAGACCCAGAGGAAGACCCAGGATACGCTGGAGGGACTATGTTTCTCGGCTGGCCTGGGAACGCCTTGGGATTCCCCCGGAGGAGCTGCTCCAAGTGGCTGGGGAGAGGGAAGTCTGGGCCTCCCTACTTAGGCTGCTACCCCCGCGACCCGACCCCGGATAAGCGGAAGAAGATGGATGGATGGATGGAACTCTTAAAAACAATTATTTGTTTGCTCGACAATATAGCAAAGGTGCGTCTCAGTCTAACTTTTCCTTAATAAATGCACTTTGATGGTCAAATCAGCTACATTTTAAAAGCAGATTCGCAGAAGCGCACAGGGGGACGAGTCGCAGTGCATTTGTTTCTTTGAAATTTAACAAGGTAACCACCTAAAAACAATTATTAGCTCGACCTTGTAAAGGTGTGTCTTGGTTTAACTTTTTCTTAATAAATCCACTTTGATGGTCAATTTAGCTGCATTTCACTGGGGTGGTGCAGCTAAAAGAAGCTGATTTGACGGTTGCTCCAGGCACAATCCCGGAGCTGGACGAAGGTGGCAGGTTATGGCAAGCAGATTGTGTCATTAATAGCCACTCAGTCCATTCAAGGATGCGACTTTTAGATTAGTATATGACATTAATGTAAAGTGTTAACTTGACTGATTTGACCCCTGAGCCCAGAACACGAACTGTAATAAAAACAAAAGGAACACAAATAGAACAACAAAAAGAACACAAATAGAATACAAAATAACAGACTGACTTCCAAGGTGAGAAGAGACTCGCTCTTCTCACTCGTGACCCCGTTGGCAAGTCGAGGGTTAAACCTCTCAGGCTGAGAGGGCCCAAAAAGGACAGTGAAAGCGTCTTTAGGAAAAAACACGTCCATCCTATTAGTCCAACGTAAAAATAAAATAAACAGTGTCCTCTCCCACGAAGTAATAAATCAGAGCCTACTCACAGTAGTGATGGGTTGTGTCTTGTTGTTTTGCTCATTTTCACTGGGACATGCTCCTTTGGAAATCCTGCAGCTTGCTCCTCGCTCTCTGGGCCACTCCTGTTACTCGCTGGCTGCCAGTCCAGCAGCTCCCGGAGACGCACCTCCGCTCCAGTGTTGACATCAGCTGCAGCCGGTTCCTCCACCTGGATTCCACATTTCTTCATCTCGTTGTAGACTTCCCGAGCACTGGAATATGTGCGCGCTCCCGATTCCCAGTGGATCCTCATGTTGGTAAACGGTGTTTGGAAGCGGATGCCTTTTGCTTTGAGCACTTTCTTGATAGCAATATATTCTTTGCGCTTTTTCACTATCTCAGGTGCATAATCATGGTCAAAGTAAATATTTGAAGCGCCCACCTGGAGTTTGCCTTTTTTCCACACTTCTCTTAAAATCTTTTCTTTTGTGGAAAATTCCAGAAAGTTGACGATGAAAGCCCTCGGTGGTGAATTGGGTGGGGGTTTATTTGTCAGAGTGCGGTGAGCACGTTGTATTTTTAAATCAAAGTCCTCTGTTAGCTGTAGCTGGCTTCTCAGGAGTGTCTCAATATACTGTGTAGCCGAGTCCCCCTCCTGCCCCTCTGGCACCCCAAAGACACGCAGATTATTTCTTCTGGAGCGGGACTCTAAATCAAGCACTTTAAGCTGCGTTTTCCTCTGTTGTTCGAGGCAGAGGCACAGCGCCTCGGTCGCTTCTATAGCCCAGTTCTCCACTTTGTTGATGCGGGTCTCCGCCTCGTCCACCCGCACTGCTAGGCCCGAACCTCGGTGGAAATATTGGCCAGCTTACCGTTGATTTCATGTCCCAGTTGGTCGAAGTTATGTTGTAGTTTTTCGTTGTCCCCCTTCAGAACGGTCTTCAATTCACCGATAGCCTTGAGTATTCCTTCTGAGTCCGTGCTCGCTTCAGTGCTCGTAGCTTCCACGTTAGCCGCGCTGTCGCTAGCTTGGTTCGAGCGTGTGTTAGCTTTAGCCACCGGGGCGTTTTTATCCAGAGTTTTGGGTATCTTTACCTACTTTTTATGGCTCAACGTGTTGATCCTCCCGCTCATAGATTATTTTGTCAAAATAATAATCATATTAACGAGTTCTGAGCGAGGATTTAGATATTAGCGTGGGAGCGGAGCTCCAGTGCGACGTCTACTCCCATTTGCTTCTGGAAGTCCATTAAAAGCCACTTTTACCTATTACATGACACGACGGCATGCCATAATACTCGAGTGCCGTCTAGCGGCTGAAAATGGTAGTGTTCAATATTTTCTGTCAGATTGAACGAAAACAGTCATATCGCAGCCAAAAATTGGTTTATAAATACAGTATGGGGAAAAAATCCATAAATAAGTGTCTTCGGCGTATAAGTTGTATAAGTTGCAGGACATGCAAATTAGGCAAAAAGGTGCGACTTATAGGCCGGAAAATATGGCACATGGTTCTCGTGTGATATAACATCCGGCACTAATCGCCATCTTTGTAGGCAGACTGTAGCTGTAGACCTATACTGTAAATGTCTATGCAGACCTGGCTGAGTAGGTTAAAGGACAACACCCACCATGACAGTAACAATTCACCATATAGGACAATTACTGTAATTTAATATTATGTCTATTTTCATTTTTGCATTTGGGCCAGGCGAGGGTTAAAAAAAAAAAAAAAAACACTCCCGAATGAATCCGGAAACCTGGCCGAAGAGTCCCGAAGTGTCATGTGACTTTTGTTACATCTCCACCCAGAAGGCAGAAGGCAGGAGTGAGTTTCCATGGAGGTTTATGAGAGAGAGTGGGAGTTAAAACTGCATATTTCCTGGTGCATTTGTGTGTACATATGGACCAGCGCTCTGATTTTATTTATTATTTATTTTATAACACGCTGCAGACCGTTGCTGCTCTCATTCTGCCCAGAGGAGCAAGCCGCGCGTTCTGCCCAGAGGAGCAAGCCGCGCGCGTCTCTGGCTCCTCGTTCTGCTGGTTCCTCGTTCCTTTGAAGTTCCTCGTGCCGGTGTAATTTGCTCCCTCGAGTGTATTTGCTCTCGTCAGCCTTGTTGCGGGGAGCACGGGGGAGCACGCGTGCAGAGCTCCGCTGCGCGGCTGCCTTTCTGTACTCCCGACCTGTCTGGTCAAGGGGGGAGAGAATAAAAAGCCGATGCGGAAATGAATGAATTTGTCGCGATCAAACGAATTAAACTAGTATGTCTACGTGGATGCTCGCTCAGAATATGATAGACATGAGTGAGCGACAGCAGGATTAATCAACACAGGCAGCTTTAGGGAATATTTAAAAATGCTTCGCTTTTTCTTTTCCTCGCTCGCCTGTAACTCCAAGGCGTCACTTTAGTGACGTGAATGCCCATATATGGAGAGGGGCAGATTTTTCCTGGAGCTTCTGCTAAAATCTGCTATAAATCATGAAATAACACATTTAGCGTTATTTCTCTACAATATAAATAAACGCTCCTGTATTATTTTTAAATAAACTAATAAATATTAATGGCGATGCAATTTGAAAACATGGTGGGTGTTGGACTTTAAAGTTTTTTTTTTTCTTTAAATAAATTGTAATGGTTATTTCGTGCTCTGTTAGATGTTCCAACCGGGCAGACGTTTTGGAAAAGCTGTTTTCAATTAATCCCAAAAATCAGGAAATGTGGAAAATGTCAGAGGAGCTGAGCGCAGAACGTCATTGGCCCTCATGCACGAAAATGTTCGTATTCTTATCCTAAATTCCTCCTACTTTTGTTCGTACGAAGCGTTCGTACGAACATGCCACGTCAGATCCAACAAAGTCTTCTATCGTCAGGAAATGTGTGTATATGAGCTGTGTAAATAATGATGAATCCCACCTGTTCTATTCACCTGCTCGTGCACGCGGGAGGTTATTTACATAATTCCCACCCCTCAAAACACCATATAAGGATATAGTTTCCTGCCACCGCGAGCAGGAAGTGTCCATTCATTCCGGCTTTTATGCGTCAGAAAACACACAAACGCGTTTGGCGAATTAAAATTGACTCGCCTTTGATCATAGTGTCAGCCCCGGATCTGAGCGCAGACCCACACAGAATACAGATGACATCAGTGAGCGCCCACAGTCAACAGGCAGTTTATATTAAAAATGACATGAAACAACTGAATAAGCTGGTTTCGCTTTTTTCTCCCCTGTCTCTGCAGCGGCGCTGTGTATGTGTGTGTGTGTGTGTGCCGACAGTGGCACGGGGTGGCACGACAGTGGCGCGTGGCGTGGGGGGGCGCGTTGCGTGGCACACGGTGGTCGACATGAGTGGCGCGGGGGGCCACGCGCGGGTGGCGCAAGGTGGTGGCGGGGGGGCGCGTTGCGTGGCACACGGTGGTCGACATGAGTGGCGCGGGGGGCCACGCGCGGGTGGCGCAAGGTGGTGGCGCGGGGGGGCGCGTTGCGTGGCACACGGTGGTCGACATGAGTGGCGCGGGGGGCCACGCGCGGGTGGCGCAAGGTGGTGGACGTGGGGGGGGGGGTGTTGAAGCCGCTTTAATTAAACCAATATGTGTGGTTGCATTTAATTGTTTTTAAACTCAAAATATTTTCTAAATAACGAAATATAAAGTTATTAGTGGAGAAAAGGCCGTCTGGATAACAGCAGACCGACTCCTCGTAAAATATACGACAGGTCGGGACCACACGTAAATTTTGTTCGTATCTGAAAAAAATCCTAGGATACGAAAACATTGTTGGATGCCACAAATGATCCTAAATCACTCGTACGCACAGTATAAGAACAAATCTGTGCGTACGAACGGTTCGTGCATGAGGGCCATTGAGTCTGGCTTGCAAACATCAATCGCAAGGATCCACCCTGGAAGACGTCAAGAATCTGCTCCAATCACTTTTATTCTGGTAAACAAAAATTATGTTTTAGTCATTTTGATAAACAAAGTCGGAACTATTCTGTTCATGATTTAGCACATCTCTACTGTGGTTAGCTTAGCTATGCTATGTGCTAACTGTAAACACTCAGTTACAATGTCCTGGTTCTAGTCCCAAGATGAGCCTGGGCTCTTTAGAAGGTTGCATGTTAATATTTTGTTTAAACCTTTTTTTAACCAGTTAGATTAGATCTGACTGAGACTTAAAAGTCTATTTTTCAAGAAAGACCAGGACAAGAATGTCCACAGTCCACAAACATTACCGTCATTTAAACCAGAGTTATTAAATAGTGTGTTGTGTGTTGCCATCATTGTATGTTTCCATACACTGGTGACACAATTGGCTCACTGCATTTAACCTATCCACCACCAGGTGGTGCAGTGGGCAGCTATTGGGGGCGGAGCATTTGGGGCTACAGCGTGCTGCTCAGAGACACCAGGAGATGTGCAATTACTGGGGATCAAACCTGGGACATTCGCGTCCTGAGTCGGCTGTCCTGCCTCCACCCCATCTCAGCCCCCAAGCACTCTTAAAATAGATCATGGCAATAAAAGAAGAAAAACACACACGTAAAGCTAAAATTGTACTAAAATTAAATCGTCTTAAGTTGGATTTATACTTGCCAGAACCAGAAGTGCCAAAATCTTTTTTTGCTGACGTAGTTGCGTAAAGAAAATTAAATATTTTTGTTCTTGCACAGCCTCCAAGAAGTCGTTCTTTGCACTACCCCATGGTAGAACTTTTTTCTTGCGGTGGTATGAGCCAAGTCTTGTCGCTGTCAAAATCTGAATCTTTTGGCAGTTTTGTTAATCTTGTTTTGTTTTATTCCCTTTTGTTTGTTTTAATTTTCAGTAGTTTTATCTTTGTGTTTAATTCTGCTCCTTGTGCTTTGTTCAATCGGTCACTTCTCTACAGTCAGTTTGTGTCTCAGCCTGCCACTCCCATCTACACCTGCTCCCTCTTTCACCCATCACAGCTGCAGCCACTCCTCTCATCAGCCCCGCACCTTTTTGTTCCTCAGCTTCACTCACCAGTTGAGCATTGCTGGTTTCCATGCCACATTCTAGCTTCCCCTGTGCTGATCCTAGCTCACAACAGATTTTAGTTTTAAATTTAAGAAAGAAGGTTTTTTTTAAGCTCCTCAGGCCAGTTTGCATTTTTGGGTCCAAAAATCCAGTCACTGAAAGGTGGACTTTACATGACTAAACCCAAGTTTTTGACATATTTTAGTGTTTTTACACAATCGCCTTTTGGGTTTGATAATTTTGGGACCTTACCACAAAATGTTGTGGCGATGTCACACACTCATTTGAACAATATTAACTTTTATGAAATGTTTGCTAATTATTTTCCTATCCTCAAATTTCACACTTTATACCAGGATTATTCCATCCTTATCAGAACTCTTACGGTGACCTCGAGAGTATCTATGAATATTGCTCATTGTTCTAGGTGTCTCCCCGCTCTGCAGACTGTCTACGTCATTATGTGCTTATCTGTGCAAGGTGTTTTTTAATATTATAATATATATATATTATATATACTATTTTTTTCTCAAGCATGAAGAAAGATTTTAATAGGAATTTTTTCGCCTCCATTTCCTAATGTGTCTAATTTCATTACTTTTTGTCTGTCTAGCAGATCTCACTTGTAAATGAGTCTTCGAGGCTCAATGTGACTTATCTGTCTAAATAAAGGTTGAATGAAAAAATACAGTTCACACATCATAATTTTGGCATTTTTTGCCTTTGTTGACTCAGTGTGTCTCTCTGACATGAGATATGTTAACTCTAACCCCAAGGGACGTATGGTTTTTCTCTCAAATCTCACCATAGTGCATGTTGTTACAGTCTGCTGTCTCTTTAAGACAGCTTAAGTTACAGACAAGTGATATCGCAGGTGTGTGTCACCACCTTTGGTAGAGAGTTATGGCAGAAGCATGCTCGTCGATGGACACATGCACTGTGAGATGGACTGTAGTTTGATGCCCTATCTTAAAGGTAACATTACGGGCTGTGTGAACTCTGGTTCACGTATGATGAGATCAACCATTAACTGGCCCTGTAAATATGTTGAAAAGTGCGTAACTGTGGAGTTCTTGGTGGTCGTGAGTTTTTGACCAACTGAATATTATTGCCACCTTCTCTGAACTAATTACAAATCCAACCCACGTTACAGTTTGCACAGCCAAGCTCTCATTGACTTTCACTGAAATTCAAAAAAGTTGAAGACAAAAATAACTGGACTTTATTTGTGACCGAAGACGTTTCGCTTCTCATCCGTGGAGCTTTCTCAATTCAAAGAACAGGGAGTTTGGGGTTCGGGTCATAAAGCTGAGGTAAGATACATGTGCAGATTGTCCTATCACTCAACAATAGGGGTTCATTTCTCGAATTTACCATGTCCTGGATGACTTGAGAATCTTCAACAGTGACTTACACTGAAATGTTTATCCTTAAACTGAAGGTGAAAGGTCTTTTTGACTTGTCATACCACCTACGTAAAACACTGCAGAAAGAAAGAACAATGACGTGACCACCAGGTGCCTCTGCCAGTTATAGCTCAGGCGTAGGGGTTGAACGAGTACATAATTTTAAAACTCGACATTAACATAATAATACTCGAGTAGGGCTCAAGCAGTTGATGATGTAATAGGATCTCAAGATGCAAAAAATAATTAACTAACTAAAACCGCAAAAAAAAAAAAGAGTAATTTCGTATTTACAAAAAAAGACCAACAAAACATTGGGAGCATATATTATGCTCCTACCATTTATCTTATAGCAAATAAGTCACAGGAAACCCAAAACTGTTAGTTATTATTATTAAGCTACAAAAGTGAAAAAATGTGTGTCACGTCAAAAACGAAACTAAAAACAGTGGGGCGGTTGACCACCCTGCACCACCGCCAGTGGTGCTGCGCATTAGTTTTAGAGATTAATATATTAATAGGTTTTTAAAGGTTTAGAGATTAATATTTTTTGTCTTTTGTTTGTGAAACAAGGTCAGAGGAAGCTGGTTCTGGGTCGATCAATTGGACCCGGTGTTACACCACATTCTGTGACCTGCAACAGTTCATGCAACACCGCCCCCTACGGTCACAATATACGGTGGTCACAGAATATGGTGTAACACCGGTTTGCAACAGGCTCCAAACAGGAAGTTGATTCATTTTCTGTTCTGTAACTGCGACGTGATGACGTCACTACAAATACTCGACTTGAAATAAAAAAAACTCGATAGAGGTTCAAGTAATCGATGTGTCGATTACTCGAGTAGTCTGTTAAAGCCCTACTCAGGAGTATTCTTCCATTTGACTTGTAATTTTTGCACAGTGACTCTTTGTTTGTGACTGTTCTGTCTACCTTAGGAAGAGTGCTGTCAAGAAGTGACAGACACAGGTGTATGGTTACCATGGATGGTCTTCTGCTACAGTTCCAGCATCAAAACATGCACATTTTGTCAGCTCAGCTTATTATAAAATAAAGTCCCAAATGTTTATTGGTCAGAGAAGAAAGTTAAGCCAAGATGGTGTAGTGGCAAGGGAACTGGACTTGGGACCCGGAGGACCCTGGTTCGAACCCCAGTCACGGCATAGTTTTGTGGTGTGTTTGAGCAGCACATCTAATCACACTGCTCCCCGGCGCGCTTTCTATAGCTGCCCGCTGCCACCTGGTGGTGATTGGGTTAAATGCAGAGTCAAATTTCGTCTTGTGTGGAAACATACATAGATGACAAAAATATGACATTATTATTATTATTAATGCTTGCTGGAATGGCAACATTCATCAAAGATTTTCTAGCCGCAGCGTACTCTACTGAATGCAAGCACTAAAGTATCCTGCAAGTGCAAGAGTTTTTTTTTTTTTAGTCACGCCATGTGTGGTTTTGTTCGAACTGGACGGTAGCTGCCAAACTGCATCCAGTGGGACGGCTGCTTGGAGAGGACATGGTGTGTCTCTGCTGGCAGCAAGTTAATGTAGCAGGAGAATTTGGGAGACGGTTTCTATGTGCCGTCATTCATTTTCATTGTCCCTGAGTCATGTCGCCACTAGAGATATCAATCCATCTGCGGATACGCATGCTGAAGCTGTCATGTGCCCCCATGATGGAGTGAGCGCTGACACAGAAAGATGGATGACTCGTTCTGACGTTGGGACTTCCCTAAACAGGAAAACCATTAGCAGCGTTCAGTTCGGACTAACGTTTTTGGCTCAGAGGAGGATGCTGCCTGAGTTACAGTACAGTATGGAGTAAAAACACTTTCTAGTATGTGCTGCAGGTGAAAATGATGTCACCCAAACAGAAGTACTGTACCGCATTCTGCACTTTGCTTCCAAGGAGCCATATTTTCTTCTGATCTCTTGACCACAGTGGTGTAGTCTACGTTTTTGTAGTGGGTATACTGTGCTTGGAAACCAAAGTACGGTACTAATTTCTCTGATGCTTATATTTGAATAAATGAACAAAATTTGTTCAACTGTTGGCTTTGTATCAAAAACATGTTATAGCATTTATAAACCCGTATCAAAGCAAAGCGCTGCATGCCGACAGATTGTTACGGAAGCGTTTAACTGCCATTTAACGTATCAATGACACGTGCCTAAAGAGATGTCATGTATCATTGGGCCCTTTTTAAGTGGGCATACTGACATTCCTAATCTTTTCTAGTGGGTATACTCTGTAAACCCAAGTATTTATTAATTTTTAATTTTTTAATTTATTTATTGAAATTTATTCATTTAATTAAAATCAAGTCAACAACTCAAAAAACATACAGTCAAAATAAAATGAAAGGCAGCAGATGAAGAATAATCTTATAATCTCTGCCCCTTTTTACCCAAATATACTCACAACAATAATTTACCAAAGAACAAAGTTAAAGCTGCTATATGTAACTTTTCTAACAATATATTTTTAACATATTTCTTCACTCTGTCACTAGATTGATGTTAGAGAGGTAATCTCTGAAAAAAACTTTAAAAAAATTGTCCCCTTGCTTCTCCAGGTGGTAAATGAGCATTTCTAAAAAGAAAAAGTGACCCGTCATTTTCCAGCCAATAAAAACCGAGCTTGAATTTGAATCAGCCAATAAAAACGGAGCTTGAATTTGAATTTCAACAGACCACAAGGGGGCAGAGCCATATATGGCTCTGAGGGGGAGGGATCAGAATGCTTTGCCTGTTGAAATTTTTTTCTAAGTGCTGATGTTCTACAGAAACTGCAGACTTCACCTTTAACTACATCACCAAATTAAAGACTACCTCAACTCAAACAGCAATTCATATAAATTCTTATGCTATTTTTCATATTCTTTAAAAAAAAAAATCACTTTTGACAATCTCTTAAATACCGAGATCTGGCTGTTTTAACATTTTCTTCCAGACCATTCCACAATCTTACAGTATTCCCTGAATTATTGTACACCGCTCCTTCAAACTGGTATGAAAACAAGGTTTCACAAACATTTCTGTCCCTTGGGGCGGCCGTGGTGTAGTGGTAATGGCAGTCATCCCCCGATCGGAAGGTTGGAGGTTCGAATCCCGGTTCCCCACACCATGCGTCGTTGTCTCCCTGGGCAAGACACTCAACCCCGAGTTGCTCCCGGTAGGACTGGAAAGGCGCCTTGCATGGCAGTCTGCCGCTACCGGTGTATGAATGCGTGTATGAATGGGTGGATGGTTGGTATTGTAAAGCGCTTTGGGGCTCCTCACAGGGGGCTAGAAAGCGCTATAGCTCCATTTACTATTTAAGAAAATAAGTACTCTCCCTTTTAACAAAATGTACGTGTATATTTACAGGCAATATCTTTTTATGAGCCCTATACATAAATAGCAAAATACTATAATCAACCAAATCATAACTTCAATATCTTTAGTTTATAAAACAATATGTTTGATGGATATACAGTATATAATTTTTTTCTGGTAATAATTCTTACTGCTCTTTTTTGTAAAAAGTTATGAGGTATATTTGTTATTTTCATGTGTTGTAAAAGAGTATCATGTAGACTGCACCACTGCTTGACCACCAGTTGCTCTCCGGGCTTCCTGAAGGTTTTTCAAAGCTCTCCCACGACACGTTGTTTAGTTCAGTTCTACTGGACCACAACAGAATATTGTGCAGCGTGTGCTTAAAAATGAGGAAAGTGAGCAAAAGAAGTGTCAGAACTAAAAAGCTTGTAATGTTTGGAGCTCCATATTATCTACTATAGCTGAACAGCATCTGAAAATACCATGGGAAAAAAATCCAGTAAAAGACCTGGAAGATGCACATTGTTCATTGATCTTGTATACCAAGTTTTTATGGCAGCAAAAATGCAAATGACATTCAAGAAAACGGAGAGAAACCTGACAGGGCATAAAGACGAGTTGATGAGTAGAGTGGAGACACTTGGGCAAAATGACAACAGGGAACAGGTGTGAGTGGGCGGGGCCATGCCAAGGAGCAGAGGCTGTGAAATAACAAGAGCACAAGCTACAAAACGTAGGCTTCTGACATTGAAACAGTTAGTTTTTGTTAGGCTGTCTGTATTGTTTTGACACAACTCTGGTTCATCTCTGACGTTTAGGGGCCTTTTTGTGTGTCACAGGTCAGAGCAGCTCATTTGTTTTTGTTAAATGTCTGAAAATGATGAGGAAGTGGGCTGTCAGTGTCCAGACCAAACCTTAAGATAATACTGTATCCAGGGTTCTGATGTGAACCAGGAAGTCCAAGCTAGAATTAGACCAAGGTTCCCTGTTGGCTAGTTTCAGTTCTATTTTTTTTTTTAATCCTCCCCCTCCTACAAATAAACAAACAGGTCACTGCCCTTTTTAAATTAATAAAAATAAAAATAACAAATATACCTCATAACCTTTTCATGTGTTGACTTTTGTTGATTCACAAAGGTACATATCTCCCTGCTGTACGTTCAAATAGCCAGCCATCCATCCATCCATCCATCCATCCATCCATCTTCTTCTGCTTGTTCCAAAGTCTGGTCTCAGGGGCAGCATCTTGAGCAGGGAGGTCCAGACATCTCTTTCCACAACCACCTCTTCCAGCTCTTCTGGGAGGATTCCAGGGTGTTCCCAGGCCAACCAAAAGACAGTCTCTCCAAAGAGTCCTGGGTCTTCCCCAGGGTCTACACCCCGTCAGACATTCATTCAACCTTTATTTATACAGGCTAGCCTCGTTGAGCCACGGGGACTCATTTACAAGAGGGACCTGTCTCACTCACACCCAGGGTCAATTTAGAGTCACCAATCAGTCTAACATGCATGTTTTTGGACTGTGGGAGGAAACCGGAGCACCTGGAGAAAACCCACGCATGCACGGAGAGAACATGTAAACTCCACCCAGAAAGGCCCCCGGACCGGGATTTGAATCGGGGACCTGCTCGCTGAGAGGCAGCAGCTCTACCAGTTGTTCCACCGTGCTGCTCGACATGCCTGAACCACCTCAACTGGCTCCTCTCAATGTGGAGGAGCAGCGGCTCTACTCAGTCTCTCCTGATAACTGAACTTCTCGCCTTATCTCTAAGGGAGAGTGCAGCTACCCTGCAGAGGAAACTCGTTTCAACCGTCTGTGTCCACGATCTCATTCTTTCCGTCTCTAGAGCTCATCATGACCATAGGTGAAGGTAGGAACAGGGACCAACCGGTAAATAGAAAACTATGCCTTACAGCACAGCTCCCTCTTCACCACACGGGACCGGTACAGAATCCACAATACTCCAGTGAGAGCTGGAGATCATGTCACGATGGCGGCAACAGGACCACACCATCTGCAAAGAGCAGAGATGGAATCAAATTTAAACGCTTCGTTTTTCAAAAGTCGGAATGCGTTTATTGTCATTGCACAGAAACACAACGAAATTATTCTAGTGTGTTTAGCTGTAATTAGTTATTGAACACTTACAAGAAAGGTCATGTATTGCCATGATTGTATGTAGGAACATAGGCTGGACTTAAATCCCCCACACCCCCTGAACGCAGACTCTGATCCCATAAAATACAACATGTACCGGTAAGCTTCTTCAAACCGACGGGTTCAAGACAGTATTATACCATCTTTGGGGATGATCCAAGACTTTTGCACTTTTTTTTCTCGGCTATGGTACGCTGAGACAAGTCCTGAGTGGGTCAGTGGCAAACAGGGTTTTAACTGGAGGTCCTTGATGGAGCAGAGTCAGGTGACGGTTCAAGAGAGTTATAAATAGCACCCAGCAGCTCCCAGAGCTGCAGATTTGCCCCCACCCTCCCTCCAGTGTCATTAAACCCAATTGAAGTGGTAATTGCTTATACGGACGCAGTCAACCAGATCGCTGACGGATGGAGGGAAACAAACTACTTTTCAAAAACCAGCAACGAGGAAGCATTTCCATTTTATGTATATTTTATTAAACGGTGTCCTTACAGCTTGTATCAAACCTGTGATCTTTTCATTACGATGCAAAAGGAAAGTGTTCAACTGCACGGTTAGTGTCATTATTTAGCACGCACAGCTTCAGAGGTGTCGTTGACCTAGTTGTGCAGCTTTAGTGCAACAATCTTTTATAGCTCCCCTGACTGTTTTGTCACAAATATCTGCTAAAAAAGGAGCACCCATCAAAAAGATTGAGAACAATGAGCCTTTCTTTTTCCATTTTTTTTGTTGTTTCCCTGACTTAAAGGGGTTTCCTTTTGTTCAGTCTCCTCAGAGTCACCAGGCAGAAGGTTATTTTTCACCTTACCTGTCCTTCAGCCTGCTCCGTGACAGATAAGCCCAGTGGGTTTGTGCCTACAGATGGCTCGTGGTGCTGATGGGGCAGCCCGGTGTGCTGGAGGCTGCACAGGGATGCATAGAGGAGAGTAATAGTAACACTATACGGACTGTGAAACGCCCGGGAGAAATGTGGGGAATGGATGAGCCAGCGCCATGGCAACAATAATAAAGGGAGGGCAGTGTAGCTAAGACTCCCGAGGCGACTGCTCATGCTCTTTTTTTTCTTTCTTGGATTTCCCTTATCACCAGTAGCAAGATGCTTACTAGGGCTGAGGGCTCATTAACGCCAATGGTTTTGGTTGAATTTCACTCAATTTTAAACCACAAACTAATTAGCTAAACAAAATGGAGATTTCACTTTTTTTCAATTTCATAGGCAGTTTGTATGGGGTGCCGTTTGTAAAGTTACACAGTCAAAAATTAACGGCAATATTTTGGTTTATTTAGCCTTTCATAAGAATTTTTTTTTCAAAGTCATATTTTCACCATGTTATTTATACATTTATAAATATCATAGTTCCCAACTAAATATTTAATTTACAAACTAAATATTTAGTTTACAAACTAAATATTTGCAGGTG
This sequence comes from Garcialebias charrua, assembly GCA_038048925.1. NCBI lineage: Eukaryota > Metazoa > Chordata > Actinopteri > Cyprinodontiformes > Rivulidae > Garcialebias > Garcialebias charrua. The sequence goes on along the minus strand of JBBPBX010012267.1, from coordinate 25,028 downwards.
AAATATTTAGTTAGTAAACTATTTAGGTGTAAATTAAATATTTAATTTCAAAACTACATTTAATTTCCAAACTAAATATTTATTGTCCAAGCTAAATACTTAAAGACCGTGTAAAGTGCATTTCAATATTTTCTTAAATAAACATTATAAATGTGATAATTGTAATCTTGTAAATGAGTAAAAAGTCTCAAAATTGTAGCTCAATTAATTTTGGAGTTATAGAGCAAACTGTGTATAAACATATTTCTATTTCAGGATTTTTTAGGCGTGTTTTAAACGTGACCGCGTTTCGTCACGCGGTCCTCATTAGTATAGCCCCACCCCCTGCTGCTCCAGTCATATAAATTGTTCTTCGCATGGGTGGAGCCGTTCACTCGCGAATCGCAGATAGCATCAGATAGCAATAGCATAGATATTTTGTTCATTGTTAGCTAGCTAATCAATTATGCCTCGTTCCTGCATCTTCCCTGGATGTTTTAATGGTCAGGGCACCTGCTACTGACCGTCTCCCTCCTCAGCCTCCGGACACCGCCGCCGCCTTTCCTGTTTCTTTTCTTTCTTTTTTTTATTGCTAAGCCTGTGCCCTACAAGTTCACAAGCTCCTTTTTTGCTAAGAAAATGCGACAGGTCCATTGCATACTTAGTTATCAACGTGATTACTCTTTATTTTAATCACCAACACAGCCCCCGCATGCGATGTGTCGGGTCGGACCGGGTGCAGCCGCGCGAGTCCGCTCATCTTCTAAACACAGAACAGCGGAGTTATGAATTATAGTTGTGTCCTCAACTTTTAAAATAAAACCAGAGTTGTTTGTGCACTAAAAACAGCGTAACTCTTGGAAAAAGGAGCAAACAGAGCAGGTTTACTGATGAACCTGTCTTCCTCCTCCACACACAGTTCAGCTCTGAGCGAGAGGGTCCTCCTACTTGCTCTGAGCTGCAGAACTGCGCTGAAACCACGCCCACGCGCTGACACGCCCCCACCGTTCCAGACCCTGGGAAAATCATGTTTTTTCCTTATATTTGAGACTTAATTTTATAAGGTAAACAATGTTTTTAATCAGTCAGATTTATATGGGTGATTAATAACACATATTTATGCCGTGTGACAAACTCAAAACACAAATTTAATTTTACTTTACACAGTCTTTAATTTCTAAACTAAACATTTAATTTCTAAGCTAAACATTTAATTCCTAAACTAAATATTTAAATTGAAAACTAAATATTGAACTCAGACCTACATATTTAACATGCCCGCTAAATATTTAGCTGGCAAGTTAAATATTTAGGTGCAAATTATATATGGGGGAGTGGTGGCGCAGTGGTTAGAGACGGTGGGCCTGTGATCGGATGATCGCCGGTTCAAACCCCGGTTCCGACATCAAAAATGTGGGTGGAAAACGGTGAAACACCCACACCTGCCTCCATCCTCAGTCACCCCACTCTGGGCCCCTGAGCAAGGCCTTTAACCCCCACCATCTGCTCCCTAACAGGTCTTTCTTGAAAATGAGTTCTCGTGGCTCAATGAGACTACCTGGATAAATAAAGGGAAAATGAAAAAAATATTTATTTATTTTGAAAATTAAATGTTTAGCTTGTAAATTAAATATTTAGTTTGGAACTTAAATATTTAGTTTGGACAAGAAATATTTAGTTTTGAAAAATGTTTAGCTTGGAATTATTAATTTACACCTAATATTTAGTTTACTAACTAAATATTTAACTTGCAAGTTAAGTATTTAGTTTTTAAACTAAATATTTAGCTTATAAATTAAATATTTAGTTGGAAACTATGACATTTATAAATGTATGGATATGGTGAAAATATGACTTCAAAAATATTTTTTTCCTTATTAAAAGCTAAATTAAAAGCTAAATGGCTAAATATTTCAAACATTTAGTTTTTAAACTAAATATTTAGCTTATAAATTAAATATTTAGTTGGAAACTATGACATTTATAAATGTATGGATATGGTGAAAATATGACTTCAAAAATATTTTTTTCCTTATTAAAAGCTAAATAAACCAAAATATTGCTGTTATTTTTTTTTTGACTGTGTCACTTTACAAATGGCACCCCATAGTTTTGGCTCATTTTTTTATCAAAAGCCTGGTGAAATACATGTCTAACTAAATATAAAAACAACGTGGGAGTAAAAATGAAGAATATATAGTGGGAGTTCACGTTTCACGCGTTGAGTCGTAGCCACTCCCACTGAGTCGGTGACCTCGGGGTCACAAACAGACAGAGTCCAACGGGAGTTTTCAAAGGGCTCTTCAAGTTCATTTCCTGCTCTGCAGGAGGAAGGGCTGCATTTGGAAACCTCCTGGGGAGACGCCACAACGTGACCTCTTGGCTCCACGGTGGATCAGCCCCAGAGCAGGTTCTGGCTGCTCCCTCTGCTGTCTCTCACACGCATGTTATTAATCTGACAGCTGTATATTAATAAACCATGTAGCTCTTCGATGGTGCTACCATTTTGTGTTTGCCGTTTCCTTTTTGTTGCCCTTGAAACGCTGCGGTCTGATTTCACATTGTCTGCACGTAGCTGTGGAAGTGGTTTGAAAACGAGATTTTCTTCTTTGTCCCGATTCTTCAGTTAAAGCAGTTAACGTGGTTAATTTAAAATAAGCAATGCTTGAGGGAATGTGTAGCTCCTGCCACTTTGAACACTGTTTTATAACCAGGATTTTAATTATCTGCTTTAGCCGAGTTAGTCAATTTTGCATTTGCTGAGTGCAGTTAGTTGTGCTGAATTGGGTTGACCCTAAAAAGGTCATTCAATTTCAATTAAATTCAGTTTATTTCTATAGCTTCAAGTCACAAGAGAAGTTGTTTCAACACTGTACAAGACCATTCACATAAAAAGCTAATTAGTAAAGTTGTCTAGGGAGAAGCAGCAGACTGTGTTGAATCTTCACTTTGTTGCAGTCTCTCATCCTGAGCAAGCATAAAGGAGACAGCGGAAAGGAAAAACTCCCCTTTTAACAGGAAGAAATCCTCCAGCAGAACCAGCCTCAGAGGGAGAAGCCATCTTCTTCGACTGGCTGTGGATTGAGAGGACAGGAAGTAGAAACAAACACAGAATGGCAGGTCCAGGTGAACTTTCTACAGGAAGAAGGACAAAAACCACATGTTGGATAGAAATAATTACAAATACAAGAGTGCAGGGTGTGAACCGTCATTAACAGCCACTGCTTGGCTTCGGGCTAAATGTCAATATGCAAACATCAATTCAGTTAATTTATATAACTTGTTTAAAGTATTAAATGTAAGTTTATGTCAGTGGAAATGTTTAATCTCATCGCAAAACAGCACATTGTTGCTCTGCAATTCAAAGAACATTACGTATTCACAACAAAAACTTAAATTTTGTACATTTACTGCATTTCTTATACTCATTTCTCCACATATTACTTCTGTGACAACTTGAAGCTTAACATGTTTCCACGTTTGTGGTGTGGTTCTTCTAAATATGCATTTTTAAAATCCCACCAAGATATAAACTAGCAAAACTTTTAGTCGTGAACGCTTCTCTAAAGAGTAAATTGTGGTGTAACACTTTAGTTTGACCAATGGTGGAGGTACCAGATCACAGTCATCTGTTTTCTAAAGTAAATTTAGTTCAGTTCAGTTTCTGCAAAAATATGAGAATGCTACTGACTGCTATATGCTAACATTAGCTAAAGAAACTGAAACTGAGTTGTTGAAGCAAAATACGAGATTTAAAGCTAAAAAGTCAGAACGCTGGTTAAAAAAAATGAAACAATGGGCTAGCTAAAACCTTCAATAAACAAAAGGCAAGCTAAAAGTGGCAAAAGGTGAGGTGAAAGCTAAAAGCAGCAATTCTGGGTGAAAACCAAATGAGACAAAAGGCTAGTAAGAAGCTAAACAAAGCAAGAGGCTGGCTGGACTGAGAGAACTATATCTAGAAACTCTGGCACAATAATTTCCTGTAGGATGAATAAAGTTCTATCTTATACTGTACAGGTAGTCCCCGACTTACGACGGAGATTCGTTCGTGACGTCGCAAGTCGAATTTCGTCATAAGTCGGAGAATACGTCCAAACTGCACCTTATACGTACAATTCTTTATTTTACCAAGCACTTAGCCTATCCTAACACAGTACCCTACATAATTATCAAAAAACACATGCATTTGGAGCCATAATGAAGGGGGAAAAAAGTTATTTTCCTACTGGGAGCTGGTGGAGTCTTCATCCGTCTGTTAGCATGTTAGCTCGTTTGCTCAGCTGTAGCCTTTCTGCCTCTTAAACCTCCGGTCCAAACAATGAGGTCTCATGTACTTTTCCACTGAGTGTGCTGCTTCTGCTGTCAAAACCGGAAGGAACTCTGAACTCTGATTTTAAAAATAAAAAATTTCAATTAAAAAAAATAAATAATAAAATGGAGATGCGTGTCGTAACCCCGAAACGTCATAAGTCGAGGCCATCGTAAGTCGAGGACTACCTGTGTACATATAATTGAAGTGCTGTGCTTTATTTAAAGTGAATTGATATTAATCTATATAAAACAGGGGAACCTGGGAAACGAGGAATCGGGATGGTTGAGATCAAAGAATGTAGGTAGATTCTGTCTTACAGGTCGGAGTAGGAGCGTCAAGAGGAGAGCAAAGAGCTCCAATGGGTCCAGTCCAAGGTTGGAGAGAACAGAAGGTAAATGGAGGTGGTTGGTAGCAAGTGGTTGGATGGTAGTGGAACAGCTGGGGTAAGCCACAAAAAGCTCTCAAAGATTCACAGGAGGGTCCAGGAACATATGAATTGCATGAAGCATGCTGTAACACGAAGAGAACACAAGGTAAGAACTTTCTTACTTCTAGAACAACACACGGAGGCTGATTGGGCATGTACTGCTCCAGCAGGGAAGAGAGCTCCTCTGCAGCCCTTTATGCTCCTGGAGCTCATCAAGAAAAATGATCCACAGCTGTGACTTGTTGGCGCCATCTTGGAACTCTGGAAGCTGCAGAAAAAACTGAACCGCCTACACGAAGAAACAATTCTCAGGAAGCCCAACAAAGTTACGTCAGGTCCCCTGGACAGTTTCTCTTTGCTGAAATGGAGCTGATGTGGCTCCTCGGACTGATGAAGTCCTATGGATGAAAGAAGGACCATTTCAACAAAAAGAAACCATCCAGAGGACCTGATTTAACTATGTTGGATTTTTTTTTACCTGGATTATTGTGCATGAACTTTGAAATTCTCAAGGAGGATGTGAACACCAAAAGGGCTCAGTCTCATCTGACAGGACCGCTTTAGGTTTAGATACAATTTCCAGGTCTAATCAACTCTCGGGCTTTGCCATGAATATTGATGTTTCCATTTAACTTTATCTCGTGTCCTGTAGCTGTGAAGCAGCTTATCGCGGCTTACACCTTCCATTTCATTTGGATAATGGATGTCAGATAAATGTCACTGTAGCTGAAGATATTTAGCTATTTAATGTTACTATTAATACATGGCAGGCAGAAAAAGTCACACAAAACAGCAAAGCATTCTTAACTGCTTCATGTCGATTCAGTGTTTTCCAAGAAGAATCTTTTCTCAGATGTCTGTCACAGCCGACATCTTGTGCAGCTACAGGCTAATGTCCTGCCTTTCTCACTGCGATCCGTTTTCTCTGTCATTCTCCATTTCTTCCCCTCTTTTTCATGCGGCTTCCACTTTAAATTCCAAATGACGCAGATGTCCTTGAGCTGCTCCCCATCGTCTTGTTGCGTTAGAACGAGAAAGTTTAAGGGACCCACATGGCGGCTCTTGACACGTTTATTAAAAGTTCCAGAATCTCTAGGCTAAATTACTACAAACAGTTTGCTGACTTCTTGAGAAGTACGTTTTTTTTTTTCTGCATTCTCAGATGCTAAACTTTGAGCCATGGGGCGACCCAAGTGAATACCCCAGAGGCCTACGCTTTATTTTGAAGGATAACAGTTGGTTTTAGTGTAGCGACAGAATTAGGAATGTGCTTCAGACCGAGTAAAGGTCAGGGTTAGGCATTTATTTAAAAAAGGTTATGGGAAATGTAGCTTTGGGAGGTTACATGGCAACACAGTGAGGCCACATGATGATAGAAATAAATGTGAGCTCAACCGACTTCTATTGCTCTCGTTGATAAGCAGTTATTGCAAAAACTAAGAAACATAAGTAGCAAAATAAAACGACAATAAAACCTCCTTTCACACTAAGGGGACTATTGTCCATATCAATACATTCAATACTTCAAAATTAAATCAGCTTGACTCATGCAGTGACCCCTTTCATCGGGAATGGATGGCTTCATAAGCCGAGTCAGATATGGAAACGGGATCATCGCAGTAATCTCTGAAGAAAAAGACCATCTTTTAATAACATTAATACCAGGTCACACGGGTCAGAAGGGAATACTGTTGTGTTTGAGATTAATATTGGCATATGTCCGAGTGAATGTGAAAGAAAAATCTTTACAGTGAAGTTTTTTATACATCAGATATTAAAATGGACTGTCCTTTACAAGCTGAATAAAAAAAACATTAGTTTAAAAAAAAAGCTTGTACGACATTAAAATAGACTTAAAACAAATTTATTGCAATAACCTGTCAGAAGAGATGTCAGTATCAGAAAAAAACAATCAATACAAAAAACTGCATTGAATGCCCCTCAAAATATAAATAAAGCCCCCCCCCCAAAAAAAAAACATTCAGTTGTTTTTTCACAATAGTTTAGTGTAAATATTTAAAAAAAAGTTCAGTTTTAAAATTTATAGCTTCAAAGACAAAGTAACAGAAAGTGCAAAACGTCTTATAGGACTGAAGAAATCAGCAGCATCTGCTCCTACTTTGTTTGGTTTGTCATGACAAATGACCCTGATTTATTTCATCAACTGGATGCATCTTTAATTAAAAATTTACCATGGCCCTGAGGTGCAAAAGCACAACATTTGAAAAAACAGAATTACATTAAGCTAAAGCGGAAGTGGCCAAAGCGGAAGTGGCCGAAATGACATTTGAAAAAAACGAAATGACATTTAAAAAAACAAAAACCAGAATGACATTTGAATAAATAGAATTACATTTGAAACAAAACAACAAAAACACAACATTTGAAAAACTGAATTACATTAAGCTAAAGTGGAAGTGGCCAAAGCAGAAGTGCCGAAATCAAATTTGAAAAAACAAAATGACATTTGAAAAATAAAAAACAGAATTACATTTGGAAAAAATAGAATTACATTTGAAACAAAACAACAAAAACAACAAAAACACAACAACATTTGAAAAACTGAATTACATTAAGCTAAAGCGGAAGTGGCCAAAGCGGAAGTGGCCGAAATCACATTTGAAAAAACAAAATTACTTGAAAATAAATAAACAGAATTACATTTGGGAGAAAAAAAAACAGAATTGCATTTGGGAAGAAAAAAAACAGAATTGCATTTGGGGGAAAAAAGTAGAATTACATTTGGGAAAAAATTGGAATTACATTAAGCCAAACCATAAGTGGTGTTTTTTTTTGTTGTATTTTTTTTTACTCTATTAACAACATAAAACAGAACAAGAGAACAAAGTACGGTAACAAGATAAAATACAAACTCTAAGGCTGTGGGATCTGTGTACCATTGTATATTTTTCAATCCCTCATAAAAATTAATAATGAAATCACGTTGTTGTTTTTTATTCTCAATGAAGAAACAGCTGAACAAATGTTACAAGACCCCACACACTTCACAAGAGTTTGTATTTATATCTTACTGTAAATCAGGGGTCCCCAAACTTTTTCCTGTGAGGGCCACCTAACTTTTCCCTTCTCTGGTGGGGGGCCGGAGTCAGTTTGTAACAGGAAAAAGTGTGACGATTGCAGGAGTGCCTAAATGTAAACAGGTATTGTTTTCCATAATGCACAATCAAATAACCCTCTCTGGGTTCTTCACAGATGTTGGAACAATAATAAATAGTTAGTGAATAACTTACTGGGAGCCATTTCTCCGCGGTGTCCATCCAAAAGGCTGCGCGCATTAGCGTTAGCCCCTCCGCGTTAGCATGTTAGGCCACGCAAGCTATCATACTTGTCTTTGTGACGGGATTCATAGTGTCGCCGCAGATTGTATTCTTTGAATACCGCCACCGCCTCTTGACAGATGAGACAGACAGCCTTTTCTTTGCAATGAACAAAAAAATAAATAATTGTCCACTGCAGCTTAAATGCCCTGCATTCTGAATCTATTTTTCTCTTACCTAATCTTTTCACCATTACAGTATTCAGTTCTGTATTTGAGAGGGGCGGGTTTAGGATTTTTTTTCTGAGGGTTGCCAGATAGGGGCACAGACCGCAAAAGGGTGGAACAGAATGTCACGTTTTGGATGTGTCAGGGTTTTTCCCCAAACGTTGACACAATAAATTAAATGTGGAACAATAGTTCAAAATAGTTCATAACTAAGGAACATTTTATTGCAAACGTCCAACTTTATTATCAAATACAAATACACATATGAAAAAAAATCTAAATGTTCTCTGGTATTGTTCTGGGGGCCGGACCAAATGTGGAGGAGGGCCGCATCCGGCCCGCGGGCCGCAGTTTGGGGACCACTGCTGTAAATTGTTCTGTTTTATGTTAATAAAGTACATTTTTAAAAATCACAATTAAAATTAATTCCGTTAATTCAAATGTAATTCCATTTTTTTTCCCAAATGTTGTGCATTTGCACCTCAGGGCCACCGTAAAAACTAAATGCGGTACATGTACAAGTAGTTGCATCTTTAGAGAAGTCGCACAGTGTGAAGGACAACAGCACACAAAAGTTAACTTCTTATCAATAACCTTGTAATGCGTGTTGTGATGTTTGCTCGTCTGCAGACATATCCAGCGCCATCATGGCAGCTCCGTTAGAAAGAAAAAGGACCAGGGACCCATCCTCCCATGACACAAACCTACCCATCGCTCACAGGAGCTCTTATTACTTCTCTCCCTCGTCCCTTCAACTCCCCTAAAGCTCCATCCATCAACCCCATCGATCCAGCTTCCCCCCGCTGCGCCTCCTGTCTGTTTTCTAAAACTAAGTGAAACGGATGGCAGAACTGGCATGAGGTTTTACAGCTTCCCAGCCCCCCTGGGGTGCACAAGGTGAAGAGGAGGCTGTTGTTTTTACAGGAAGTGTTCCTCCATAGATCTAAATGAAGGAGCTCTCCCTGAGGAAACACTAACAACGTGAGTTTTTTCTGTCTCGGATAATAATCCATCGTTTGCAGTGGCTGCTCCTTCAGGTGCAACAAATGAGACGGCAGCACAAACGTATCGTCCTCCAGCTCGGGCCAAACCTCTCGGCCGCTGTGCAGCCATGATGTTTCGCCGTAGCAACTGGGCGCTTTTGAATTGATCGTGTGGCGCTCATGTTTTCACAAGGAGAACCTGAGTTTAAGCTTTCAAAACGATCGCCTGAGGAAAAACGTTTGGGAGCAGACGGACTTCAAACTGGGACTTACCTCAGACCGTGACAGGATTTGGAAGAGTTTGTCTTTTCCTCAGACGCCTCCTAAAACGGTGTCTTCACGGTCCGTCAGCGTGAGGGGTAAACGTGAAACGGAGCTGACGTGTATTTTTCATGTACAATAAACACACTTGGCATGTTTGCTCACAGAAACACAACTGATCAGTTTTTAGTTTTTTTTAGCCATTTATCAAAACTTTTAGCTCATTCAAGAAATAAGTGCTATGATGCTTGGTTTATATATGTATGTAGTATGTTCCACGTTATGCATGAATGTTCCAAAACATGAACTTTATTCTTCTTGAACATTCTTTGGTAGAACATCTTGTGTGCTGAAGGTCATTGTCGCTGCGTGACACACCTTCCCTTTAGATTCAGTTCATGGACAGATGTTCTGACATTTTCCTTTTGAATTCTCTGACATAATTCAGAATTCATTGTTCCATCAATGACTGCAAGAAGTCCTGGCCCAGATGCAACAGAACAGGCCCACACCATGATACTACCACTACCATGTTCCACAGATGAGATAAGGTTCTTCTGCAGGAATGCTGTTGTCCTTTCTCCAAATGTAACTCTTTTCATTAAATCAAGTTCTAATTTGGTCTCATCCGTCCACAAAACGTTCTTCCAACAGTCTTCTGGTTTGTCCACGTGATCTTTATCAAACTGCAGACGAGCAGCCATGTTCTTCTTGGAGAGCAGTGGTTTCTCCTTCAACCCTGCCATGAACCATTGTTGTTCAGTGTTCTCCTGATGGTGGACTCATGAACATCAGTCAATGTGAGAGAAAAGTTACCCTGGGGTCCTTTGTGACCTCACAGACTATTCCACACCTTGGAGTGATCTTTGTTGGTCCACCACTCCTGGGGAGGGAACAATGGTCTTGAACTTCCTCCATTTGTTCACCATCTGCCTGACTGTGGATTGGTGGAGTCCAAACTCTTTACAGATGTTTTGTAACTTTTTCCAGCCTGATGAGCATCAACAACTCTTTTTCTGAGCTCCTCAGAAATCTCCTTTGTTCCTGCCATGATCCACAAGCCAGTTGTGAAGACTTTGATAGATCCTGTTCTTTAAATCAAACAGGGTGTCCACTCACACCTGATCATCATCCATTGATTGAAAACAGCTGACTCTAGTTTCACCGTCAAACTAACTGATAATTCTAGAGGTTCACATACTTTTACCACTTACAAATATGTAATGTATCTCTATACCTACTTTTAAGACTTGTGTGAAAATCTGATGATGTTTTAGGTCATATTGATGCAGAAATATATTATAAAGGCTTCACAAACTTTCAAGCACCATTATATAAAGTTGTTTTCCAGATTTGACCAATATGGTACAGCTCCATCATTTTTCAGAAATAAATGATCCTACCTAGAAACTCGGCCATGAAAGGTGATCAGTTTTCCTTCAAGGAATTCTTTATTCATTAGCTGAATAAAACATGCCTGTATGTAGGTATGGGACGCACCTTAGTTTTAGGTTGTTTTTTTGGGGTGTTTTGCTGGTTAATTTGTGATCCGTGGGCACAATAGACACTAAACTTGTCATTAGGGATTTAAATCAAAGCAGAATTGTGTCTCCAGTATATTCTGTGGCTACAATCCCACATCTGGTCATGGAGGGGAGGAAGGGTAGAAATGAATACTTTGGATTGCAATCTTCCCGTGGACCTCAGAATGACATCACAACCTCAGTTTGAGGTTTAACTTAAATGTTTAGTTTTTGTTTTATCCTCCTTTAATGATCTGAACATGGAGCATAAAACTTTCTTGCAAAATGGTGCAATCAGTGCTACTTTCTCTAAATGCCTGTGTAGTTTACCGGAATAAAACAGGAAAAAGTGCCAAACTGGCTATCTTTATATCAGAGGTATTTGTCCTGTGGGGAGAAGATTACAAGGCTTTAAATCCTGCGTGCTTCTTTATTAAAGCGGTCGTTGCAAGGCTGCACAGCTTATTGGAGCTAAAAAAAACAACTCTTTAATGACTTTTCATCATCACAATATTAGCGTTATGCAACTTTCAGTGGTCTCATGGGGTGTTGATTTGATTTGTGGTTTGAGGAAAGGCCTAACAATTATCAGAACATTTGATTTATTTGAAAAACGTCTTTGCATCTGAAGAAGTGTTTCCTGTTCAAATATTTGAAGGCATTTTAAAACCTTTCCATGTTCCCGTGTTCATGTGGTGGTGCCTAATTATTGAAATCAATATTTAACAATGAGTTGTGGGGCCTCCTTTTGTCATGTGTACAAACCGGATTCCAAAAAAGTTGGTAAACTAAACAAATTGTGAATAAAAACTGAACGCAATGATGTGGAGATGGCAAATGTCAATATTTTATTCGTAATAGAACATAGATGACAGATCAAAAGTTTAATCTGAGTAAATGTAACATTTTAAAGGAAAAATATGTTGATTCAAAATTTCACAGTGTCAACAAATCCCAAAAAAGTTGGGACAAGTAGCAATAAGTGGCTGGAAAAAGGAAATTGAGCATATAACGAACAGCTGGAAGACCAATTAACACTAATTAGGTCAATTGACAACATGATTGGGTATAAAAAGAGCTTCTCAGAGTGTCAGTGTCTCTCAGAAGCCAAGATGGTAAGAGGATCACCAATTCCACCATTGTTGTGCAGAAAGATAGTGCAGCAATACCAGAATGGTGTTACCCAGCGTAAAATAGCAAAGACTTTTAAGTTATCATCATCAACCGTGCATAACATCATCAAAAGATTCAGAGAATCTGGAACAATCGCTGTGCGTAAGGGTCAAGGCCGTAAAACTCTACTGGATGCTCGTGATCTCCGGGCCCTTAAACGTCACTGCACCTCAAACAGGAATGCCACTGTCAAGGAAATAACAGAATGGGCTCAGGAATACTTCCAGAAAGCATTGTCAGTGAACACAATCCACCGTGCCATCCGCCGTTGCAGCTGAAACTCTACAGTGCAAAGAGGAAGCCATTTCTAAGCAAGCTCCACAAGCTCAGACGTTTGCACTGGGCCAGGGGTCATTTAAAATGGAGTGTGGCAAAATGGAAGACTGTTCTGTGTCAGATGAGTCACGATTTGAAGTTCTTTATGGAACACTGGGACGCCATGTCATCCGGACCAGAGAGGACAAGGATAGCCCAAGTTGTTATCAACGCTCCGTTCAGAAGCCTGCATCACTGATGGTATGGGGTTGCATGAGCGCTTGTGGCATGGGCAGCTTGCATGTCTGGAAAGGCACCATTAATGCAGAGAACTATGTTCAGGTTCTAGAACAACATATGCTCCATCTAGACGTCATCTCTTTCAGGGAAGACCCTGCATTTTTCAACAAGATAATGCCAGACCACATTCTGCAGCAATCACAACATCATGGCTACGTAGGAGAAGGATCCAGGTACTGAAATGTCCAGCCTGCAGTCCAGATCTTTCACCTATAGAGAACATTTGGCACATCATAAAGAGGAAGGTGTGACAAAGAAGGCCCAAGACGATTGAACAGTTAGAGGCCTGTATTAGACATGAATGGAGAGCATTCCTATTTCTAAACTTGAGAAACTGGTCTCCTCTGTCCCCAGACGTCTGTTGAGTGTTGTAAGAAGAAGGGGGATGCCACACAGTGGTAAAAATGGACTTGTCCCAACTTTTTTGGGATTTGTTGATGCCATGAAATTTTGAAACAACATATTTTTCCCTTAAAATGATACATTCTCTCAGTTTAAACTTTTGATCTGTGATTTGTGTTCTATTCTGAATAAAATATTAGATGTTGGCACCTCCACATCATTGCATTCAGTTTTTATTCACAATTTCTTTAGTGTCCCATCTTTTTTGGAATCTGGTTTGTATTTATTAAAGTTTGGTCGATTCATCAGTGGGCGCTCGTAGTCGAGCACAACTGTCCTCCTTGCTGGTGGCTTATACTGATGGTATTTGGCGAACAAAGTTGATTTTGGAGTTGCATATTTTAGTGCCGTGCACAACTGGTGGCAGTTTTTTTTTCCTTGTTTTTTTTTAAACAGGGTTATGTCCCTTTAAAGTCTGCAATTGTCTTTGGCAGCATGGCAGAGGTCTTCATTGGGCAGTGCAACACCTTCTCAGACAAAGTTTCTCCAGGTGGCCCTGTTGGCTGCAGCGTCGTCCCAGATCTTGAGGTCTGCGTGGCACTTTACGTTTGTTTTGATAGCTGTTCTTTTGTCCTCATGGGGTTATTTTTTCCTAGTACACGCAAGTACATGATTTAAATTAAGAGATGGGAGTCAGGCATATGGATTACATACGAAGTCCATCTGAGCTGCTGTTGGTTGCAGTGATGGTGGTGATGTCAGCCTCCTCCTGGTGTTTGTGCTTTACCACCCAGCAGATTCTGATCATTCTCCAGAGTTCTCTCTGATAATGTTCCATGAGTTCTTTCACGTGCTTTCTGACCCACACAGAAGGTTAGGTAGCACTACAGATGTATAGACCAGAATTCCTTGTCCATTCTGTAGGTCGCAGTTCTGAAAGTCCCTTACCTTAAGTCTTGTGAAGGCCCAATGTCATTATTATTGCAAGCCTTAAATGTTAGAAGGCTGCTAAGGTGTGTGAAGTGATAAGTTAGTTATTTTGGGCATGTTTGGTAGATGAACAGAAGTATTTGTGGTGGGTAGCAGCTGATGGAGAATTTGTTTTATTTTATCTTGATGGCAAAACGAAGCTGCTTGTATGTTTTTTTCTAACGTATCCAGAAGGCTCTATACGTCTTCTGAAAAGGCTACAAGGGCATTATCGTCAGCATACCACAGCACCTAAACAGATACCATGGTGGTTTGGCCATTAGTCCTTAACCACTTGCTCTTGTCAAGGGCGGACGCTTTCCCGCTCCTTTCCCTCCTCCACTTTGATCTGTCCTGTCTGTGAAACTGCTTCAGAGCCTCTCTCTACATGTCTTCCGAACCGTAAATTTTTGCTATGGATCTGGTCAGTTGGTCTCCCAACTCAATTGATAAAATTTTCTCGACGCGAAGACAAGCTTCAGGTGAGCCGACTTTTCTCGACAAGAAGACAAGCACCAAGAATGCATATACAGTTGGATTTATGATAACTGGTTTCCTGCTTTTTGGATTTGGCTGGCTCCTGGTCTATTAACAAACAAGAAAGTCATCGGCATCACATTTGGCCCTGGTCAGACTGCCTGCGTCTGTCCACTTAATTTGGACGTTCGGGATTCGAGAGGACCAGCAAAGACTCAAGGCAGACATGAATCAGTAAAGTTCTGCCTGTTCCCAAAACAAATGTTGCTTATCTGAATTTGGCTCCCCAGCTGACCTTGATTGCCACCTTATCTCAGTTTGCCTGGAGGCTCTGTAAATCTGAAGCTCTGCCCTCTCCCTTCCCCTCCCACCAAGGAAATCTGCAGACCTATCAAAGGGACCTGGCTGAATAAATATTGTCTTCATTTCAGGACTCTTGTATTCTCTTTGGCGCTGTTCCAGGTCAACCTGTATGTTTACACCACTCACCAGGGGGAACTGTCTGATTGTACCATTCTTATCAGAACTCTTACAGTGTCTCTGGCATATCCTTGACGTCTCCCCTTCAGAATGTCTACGTCACTGTGCCTATATGTGCGGGGTGTTTTTTCAATATCAGGGTCTTTCTCCTCAGTCAAGGAGAAAGAGTTTGATAGGATTTTTTTTGTTTGCCTCCAAATCCTATACATGTCACTTTCATTAATTAAAAAAAAAAAAAATTATTAATTTTTTTTTAATTAGCATTTTTAGTAATAAAACAAACTACAATATCATCAACACCCCTCCCAAACCAAACCAAACAGCACATCGAATAGTAAAGGTCACACAGTCAAAACAACATAAGGTAAATACACCAGATTATGAATCACACCATTTCAACAATACACCAGAGAGCAAGGGCTCATATAATACCGGACATTAGTCTAATGATCAACTACGATACCTTCATTGAATATGTTTTAGTACAGAGTCCCATATTGTCCCAAACATGTTCATTTTGTCCTCGTTGTAATATCTCAATCTTTCCAGAGACAATGTGTTTGCTAATTCTCCCAACCACTGTTCAAATGTGGGTACAAAGTCCTTCTTCCAAACCTTCAAGATCAACTTCTTAGCGATCACCATACCAAACAAAATGGCTACTTTCTCATATTTATTGGCCAGGGGCAAAACCCCTGGAGCTCCAAGAATTGCAACCAGGGGATCCGGATCCCATTGTTTCCCAAAAGCGGTGGAAAAGAAATTAAAAAAATTCTTCCAAAATGTATGCAGCTGTATACATGACCAAAAGGAGTGGAGCAAGTTGCCCGTTGCAGCTTTACACCGATTACACATTGGTGACTCATTCGGATAAAAAGTACTTGATTTTTCTCTCGAATAATAAAGTCTATGCAATGTTTTGAATTGTATAAGATTATGTCTAGAGTTAACTGAACAGTCATATATACTCTTCAAACTTTCCTCCCACACATCGTCAGGTATCTGCTGTCCCATGTCATCCTCCCATACTTTCTTGATTTTAGTTAGGTCTACCGTAGCCTGGTTAAAACCACACCCTGTCCTTCACTTCGCTTCAGACTAGGGTCTGGGACCTCTCCATTTTAAAACGATTCTTGCTGGAGGCGTGGCCTCTGCTGAGGAACAAAACCATTGGATATTTTGAACAGGGAAAGCATTCTGCTCCCTCCCCTCAGAGCCATATATGGCTGCTCCCCGTGCTCTGGTGAACTTGACAACTGCTCCGCCTCCTGCAGCTTTTCTCTTGCTGCCGGCTGCCGCGCTGGAAATTCTGTGTTTATATGTTAATAAAACGTTTTAATAAAATACAATAAAACCATGGATCGCTGGTCCAGCTCACCAGAAGACCAGAACATCTGATGGGACTCGGTCAGCAACGTAAAACCCGAGTTTAATTCTCGTGACAGCCATTTCCTTGTTCATTTCAGCGGAGGGAGAGAAGGAGGAGGGCGCGAGCGATCACTTGACTTTTGGCCCAAAAAACAAAAGAAAACTCCAGATAAGGGATTAAGAAGGGGAAATTAATAAATTTGTGTCACATATAAAACAGTTCTGCATCGCTTTGCATCGCTTTGAATGAGAACATGCCGGTGCTCGCTGACTGCGCGCTGGGACAGGTGGGGGCGTGGGTTAGGGTCCAAAACTCCGTCCCTTCTGTTCTCTGATTGGTCCGAACAAAAATCTACCGGAGAAATGGTTGTTAATGAGAGAAGTCCAGACTGTGCAGTGAAGGGAAATGAGAATTGAGCGGAGCTGTGCAGGAAGGCGAGGGCCAGGCTAGGTCTACCAGTACATTATTGAGAATGCTGTAAAAGTATGACACTGCCCCATGATTAACCGGATCAAATTTATTTATTGCCTCCAGATTCTCGTGCCTGGTAAGAGTTCTAAAATTTGATATATTTTTACTAACGTAGTCCCTAATCTGTAGAAAACGAAAGAATCCCGACCGTGGAACATCATATACTGTACAGAGCTCAACTGAGTAAAGGACGCAAGCGTGCCATCAACGTACAGATCCCCTACCATATGGATCCCCTTCATTCTCCACATCTGGAAACCGACATCGCTGAGACCCGGAACAAAAGTGGTTTTCGCAAATGGGAGCATCCAAGTAGACTGCCGGAGCTTTTATATAACTCCGTATCTGTTTCCAAATTCTTATAGTATTGCCAATAACCAGATTATTATTGTAAAGCTTTTTTTAAATTTTAGTAGGGCTGTTAAGGAGGGCAGCCAAAGACGTATTATGACAATGTCGTTGTTCTAAGGATAGCCAAGCAGGGCAGAGATTGTGAGACTGGTGCGGGCCTTTCTTCCACCATGCTATAATGGATAGGTGAGAAGCCCAATAATATAATTTGAAATCTGGCAATGAAAATCCCCCTATCGCTTTTGTTTTGCATAGATGTTTTTTGGAAATTCTAACATTCCTGTACCCCCAGATAAAGGGAATGATGATGGAGTCTAACTGTTTGAAGTATGACATACTTATAAAACATGGAACAGAAAGGAATAGATGAAGAAACCGTGGCAATACCACCATTTTAATTGCATTAATTTTGCCGACCATAGATAGAGGGAGAGTCTTCCAAAAATCTATATTCTGCTTAAGTTGCATAATTTTATTCTGCCAATTCAGTTGTAAGAGATCCTCCGGTCTCCTTGTTATCGTCACCCCCAAATATGTGAAGGTTTTATAGGTTATCTGAAAAGACGTTTCTCTCAAAAAGGTCAGATCTTCTTCGGATGAGAGTGGCATTATTACACTCTTATCCCAATTAATGGAGAATCCGGAGAAGCTGCCAAATGTTTTAATCTTCTTTAAAAGGGGAGACATTGAAGCCTGCGGTTCCGAAATGTACAAGAGTATGTCATCGGCATAGAGCGAGATGTGATGTTTATGATCAAACTTTTTGATGGGTAATATTTCGGGGTCTTGCCTAATGCTGGCAGCCAGGGGTTCAATAGCAATTGCAAAAAGAAACGGAGAGAGCGGACAGCCTTGGCGAGTCCCTCTGTGAATAGCAAAAGGACTAGAAATATTTTGGTTAGTAATAACAGAAGCCATTGGGTGTGAGTAAATTATTTCAATCCATTTTACAAACCGAGGCCCGAAACCAAATTTGTTGAGAGCATACATCATATACGGCCATTCAACTTGATCAAATGCTCGCTGTGCATCTAATGACATAATTAAGGCCTTGTCTGTCTGGTCCGAGTATAATATATTGAAAAGGCGTCGTAGGTTAAAAAACATGTGTCTACCCGGCATAAAGCCAGTCTGATCCTGGTGTATGATTGAACCTATATGTATTCTGAGCCTGTTGGCAAGGATTTTCCCAAGAATTTTGGTTTCTACGGGTAACAAGGAAATTGGGCGATAGGATGATGTGGATCTCGGGTCTCGGCCTGGTTTCAGGATGAGTGAAATATTGGCATTGTATAACGTAGGAGGAAGTTTAGCTATTTGCCTAGAGTGATTTAACAAATGCAGAAGTAGAGGCGACAGTGCGGAGCTGAACGTTTTGAAAAACTCCATGCTGAACCCGTCAGGACCTGGTGCTTTATTATTAGGAAAAGCAGAAATGACTGACTCAATCTCACGTAGAGTTATATGAGTCTCCAGCTCTTCCGCTGAGTCCGTCGCCAGACCTGGCAGATTTAGGTCTCCAAAAAACCTCTCCATTTTTTCAACGTCCAATTTTCCCTGCGATTGATAAACTTTAGCGTAAAAGGCTTCAAAGCTGTCATTAATTTTATCTGGGTCTGTGAGAAGAGTCCCGTCTTCGAGCTTGATTCGGTGTATTGCTCTCGAGGCCTGCAACTGTTTAAGCTGCCGAGCTAGTAGTTTATGTGGCTTGTCGCCCAGCTCAAACCATCTTTGTTTAACTTGTGTCAATAATTTAGATACATCTTTTGATAAAATGGAGTTGTATTCATAACGCAAAGCTGTTATTCTCTTTAACATGTCTGAGCTCTGTTGTACTTTATATGAGGCATCTAAACTAGTCAACAGGTCATCTATTTCTTTCAACCTCAACTTAGACTCCTTGTTCTTCGCCGCTTCGTATGATACAATACTTCCCCTGAGGACCGCCTTCATAGCTTCCCAAAGTGTTGAGTCATCTACATCACCAGTATCATTAGAACTCAAATATAATTTGATTTCATTTGAGATGTAGGAGCAAAATTCCTCATCCTTTAGCAAAGTATTGTTTAGGCGCCAGTTGTTTCTACCCTTCACGCCATCTAATTTAAGATTCAAACATATTGGTGCATGATCTGATATGTGAATATTATGATATTTACACCCTGATACCGATGACAACAGTCTAGCGTCCAACAGGAAGTAATCAATCCTAGAATAGGATTTATGAACTGCAGAAAAGAAAGAATAATCTCTTCCGCTAGGATTTAGCAGTCTCCAGATGTCTACCAAATTGTGGGAATTCAGCAAGTTTTTGAGAGTCTCTCCGCTTTTAGATATAACAGATCGAGGGCGTTGTCTGTCTAAGACTGGATCTAAGGTTAAATTGAAGTCCCCTCCAATGATCATATTAGAACTGATAAAATCCGGTACTGCATTAAAAAGGTCCCGAAAAAAAATGGGGTCGTCAAAATTGGGCCCATATACGTTTATTAATGTAACTGGTGTTGAGTTTAGCAGCCCACTTACGATCAGATATCTACCTCTAGGATCCGAAATTATCTGATTATGGGTGAATGGTATGTTTTTCTTTACCAGTATTGCAACCCCCCTAGTTTTTGTGCTAAAGTTCGACTGGTATATATGAGAAGCCCATGAGGGGTTGAGGACCTTAGCTGCTGTTTTCTTAATGTGAGTTTCCTGAAGAAAACAAATGTCAGCTTTCAAAGCACGGAGGTGCGCATACACTTTGCCTCTCTTCAGAGGACTATTTATCCCTCGAACATTCCAACTGATAAAATTAACCCCGCCCTTGTGGTGTTTATATGGGCCTGCTAACATTTGATTGTGTATAATTTATTAACTTGTAGTTGTATGACTGTGAACTTATCTCCAAAATAAATAAAATAAACTGATGTGCAAAAAACACCCTTCCCACTCAAATGTCTAATCCCACCCCACCCCCAACCTAACTGAACCCCGCCAGGAGCAAAGTCTCCAATCCCCCAACGTAAAGCCAGACCTATCAGTCCACTAAGGGCTGAACTAGTAACATGGCTTCCCATCTTCCCAACCAAGACCGCCAACTCAACACAATAAGCAGCATTAAAGTAGCTGAATATAATGATTTCACCCAGTAATTTAAGCTATTAATTACTCTTTACATTACTCATGTTCAGATATAATGAGAAAAATATTGTCCAACCTGTTCAGTTCAGTCCCAAGCCGTTACCTCACGTCTCAGAAAATTGTCCGCATCTTCTGGAGTGTCGAACACAGCGGTGTTACTGTTCACGGTGACCACAAACTTAGCAGGATACCGAAAGCCATACCGAATCCCTTTGGATTTGCATTTCTCCCTGATGACCTGAAACATCTGACGCTTCTTCATCACCGTCGAGGTGAGGTCAGGGAAGATGAACACCGGGCGCCCGTCATACTGAAGAGAGCCCTTTTCCCTCGCCAGCCGTAGTACTCGCTCTTTCTCCTGGAAATAGTGCAGCTTCACGATGAAGGCCCTCGTCTTTCCATCCTTCGCCTGCGTCAGACTCCGATGCGCCCGATCCACTTCAATTGGCCGGGTAAAGTTGTCTTCTCCCAGCAGCTGTGATAGGAGTTTGATGACGAAATCCAGCGGTTTGCCGTTCTCCGCTTTCTCAGGTATGCCCACAATACGAATATTCTGTCGACGTGAGCGCGCCTCCAGATCTTCCAGCCTAGCCTGCTGCTGAGAGCATTGAGCGGCTAGGCTAACATACTTCTTCTCCAACTCTGAAATCCGTCCGCCTTGTGATTCGGCTATGGCCTCAGTGGATGCCACGCGGACAGAAATGTCAGATATTGCTACCCTGAGGTTAGATATTGAGCTGTTGAGCTCAATAAATCTCACGTCAACCGCGCCACTCAGCTTATTGATAGCCGCCAGGACGTCTTCGTTAGTTGTCGAAGGGTTCGAAGGGCTAATGCTAGCTTCTCCAGCACATGCTAGCTTCGTTTGGTCGTCTAAAATGTCATCCCCGGAGCCTTTATCTTTTTTAGTATTCCTTCGTGTCGTCATCTTTCTTAAAGAGCAGTCCTTTACTCTGCGAGTCAATCCACCTGAGATTATTAAAGAGCGACTAAACCCAAATTTATGTTTTTTTAGCTGATAAACTCCCTAGAATGTGTATAAAAAGTTTCAGAGCACTATTTCTGTGTAAATTTTCATGTATTTGTGCGTATTAGTTAAAATCGGCAATATTTGGTCTAAAAACGTGTTCACGGTAGCCCTATGGGTTGAACAGAAGTTATTGCACGTTAATTTTACTATTAGCTCAATTTCTCTGTTGTGACATGTCTGCTACGTTGTGACGTCACATCGTCTCCTGCCTTAATATAAAAGTGGAGCCACTCCCCCGAGAAGGTCACTCCCCCTCCAGAGTTCAGGGGTTGGATTAGCGATTAGCAACATAGCATTAGCATTGATGAGTGAAGCTGTTCCAAGAATAGCTCTTCAAACTGATGTTCACCCACCCTTACACCATCAGGGTACAATCCGTTTGGAGGTGAGTACCATTTTACACCTTTCATTCCATAATTTATCTTTTGAGTATATGACGTGTTTCTTCATGTGCTGTGTTTGCGACCTGCAGCTTTGCTTCGGTGTGGCCCCACAAGGTCGTGGCGTTTTCATCTGTTGCTGATCAACGTTAAGTTTGTGTTGTAGTTGTGTTTAAATGCTCTGTTCCCCCCTGAGAATCTGTTCCCCCTGTGTCGGGATCCGACCGTGAGGCGCATCTGAGTTCTGAAACGAGTCCACACTATCGTGTCACAGTTATAGCTCATTTTAATCGACAGCTCCTGGTGATAAATAAATAAATATAAAACCTCCACTAAATAAATAAACCTGGTCTAGAGTGTGGGGTGTAGACTACTGTACAGGTTTTTTATTTATTTATCTCCGACAGAATCTAGTCTGACAAATACAAAGTATCAGCCACCAACACATCATATATAGCCTATTTATAATTTTTATTACTAATATAGAAGGCTGGAAGCAGCTGATAGAGGACAAGAAAACTTCCTGCAAAGATAAGTGTAGGCTTTGTGGTAGGCTAAATCTCATTCAAATTAAAAATATGACTGGAGAAAAATTATTTCTAGCTGCTATTTTTTGATAGTTAATGTCTGGGTTTTTGTTGTTGTTGTTTTTTCATTATTTGAGAGAAAGGGTGCGCGCTCCCGACACAGGGGGAACAGATTCTCACGGGGGAACAGAAATTCGCACAGCACCTGCGTTCTTTTGTTGCAAATAATGTTGTGGATCAAGGTATTTGTAAAATAATAATAATAATCTGTGCAGCAGTATTTATTTTGCACTGGGTCATCTGTTTGACAGGTCAACAAAGTGATAGAACAGTAATGTTTCTCAAGTATGTTTTTTTGTAAGGTGATTAAAAATGTGTTGTTGTTTTTTAGCTCCATATGAGGCGTTCCACATCCAGGGAATCTGAGCCGTGCAGCAGTCCCAAACACTCGAGACCACCTTCAGGATGCTCCACCCGCAGGATGGTCCACCTGCCATCCACAAACAAACACCAAGGTCTCAGCTGCACCCAACATTGTCGTGGATGGAGGTCTCAAGAGATGACGCAGCTCTGGCCGAGACTGCATCATCTTCCGCTGAATTTGAAATACATGTCACACATTTGGCACTTCGCATCTGGTTCTGTGAACTTCTTTTAGAATAGGATACCCTTTATGTAAATTACTATGTACTTGTGTTAAATTATTATTTATGTTTTCTTCTAACCCTGTGCGGACTGGGCACCTGGGTGGTCTGTAACACAGGTGTACACACCCACCTGTTCACATCTGGCCATAACCTATGTCAGAAAGGGATTTTTTTATAAGTCATAAATTCAAGTACAGGAAACTTTTAAATTTTAACGTTTCAAAATTTATGCTTCCTATAACTTTTTTAATAATGTACAATTTGGATTACTCTAATTGATTATTGCACTTTGTTTCTTTTGTTTTACAATATTTAATATTTGCACACCTGAAACAATTATAATTTATATTAAATTTAAACATTACTTTGTAAAAATTGCTGATGTAAACATGTTTATTAAATGTTTGTTTAAATTATGCATGCATCTGAGAGAAATGCAATTTCAATCCTGTGTATGTTCTGTACATATTGCAGTTTGGACAATAAAGTTGACTTTTAAATTTGACTTTGATGTATGACTTGGAAATGTATTTATCAATACAGAGGTCTGTAAAGAAAGAAATTGATTACAAAAACTAGTTGTTTATGATTCATTTTATTAACAGTAAGTTAATTCAAAACAACAAAAGTTTCTGTGTCGTGTGACACGGGACACCACCTCCAGCTCGTCTGTATGGATGCAGTGGACAGAAGAGAAAGCAGTCCCAACCACCTTCAAGATGCTGCACCTGCCAGCCACAAACAAACACCAGGGTCTCAGCTGTACCAACATTTGCGTGGCTGCTGCATGGGTGCTTGAGTCGTCACAGTTTTCTGAAAAAATCATTTGAAAGGATACAGTATTGTTAAATTCATTGCAATTTGTTTGGTTTGCATTGAAAAAATATAATTTCTCATAAATCTTACCAGCTGTGCTCAGTTTTGATTAGCTGACACATAGCTTAAACATATACTGTATAACAAATATATCATACAAGCTTATAGAATGTTTCTAAACACGGATCTTTGGAAAACAAATAAAATATTTTACCACTGTTTAGTGCTCATTTATAGTCAATTCAAAAAACAACGTGTGTTCAGTTCTAGGTTGCATATTAAAATTAAGCCAAAACGTCAAAAAAACGAGGGTAGATGAAATCAATATTTTAAAATAAAATATATTATGAAACGTTACTTTTGTAATGTGCTAAGTAATAAGATGTGGTGAATTAAAGTCACTGCAGCTGGACTACAACATTGTGATCCAAACAAAGACAAAAACACAACCGTACACCTCATGCCATGCAACTAAACACAGGTTTTTTATGTGTTCAGTGTTCAGAAGCATACGCTTAAGCTGTGTGTGATTAAATACACGCAACAACATTTTAGAACTGTTATTTTAGTACAAGTTTAGGCATTTACTTACTGAAGACGCGACTATCCGCCATTTTGAAATCTAAACTTGGGGAGGGGTGAGAGTTCACCACTAGAGGGGGCGTGAACACAGGACAACCCACAACCTCCTCCCCTGCTTGACTCTCTACACTCCCATTTTGAGAGAAATTTTGAAAATGGCCTGGGGGAGGAGTTACCGTCTCAACCTGGGTTCAGTCTCACTTTAAGTGTTTAGGGTGAAAAATAGTGAAGTTGAGTCGGAGCTTCCTCAAACACGTCTACTCCAGCTTGAGACCAAAACCCTCTTTCATTACTTTTTGTCTGTCTAAACAGGTCTCACTTGTAAATGAGTCTTCGAGGCTCAATGTGACTTATCTGTCTAAATAAAGGTTAAATGAAAGAATGAATGAATTTAGTCCTGAATGTTTTGTTCTGAACATAAATTTGAATCCTGGGGAGCAGTGTTTAGCAGTGAAATGGAGGCTGTGTTGGTAATGAAAATGGAAAATATAAGTCCAATGACACAGCCCTGCGTGACTCCATTGTGAACCGTAATGAGTTCTGTCTCATCGCCACTACTTCTGAGCACCTCTGCTGGCATTTCATAGCAGTCTTATCAAATATAGAAATATATCACGTGTTTGAAAGGAAACTTAATTTGATCCCTTCTCCACCAAATGTTAAAATGTTCCTCTGCCAGTGTTTTAACTCATTTTAAAAAGAGGAACTATAAAAATAATACAAGCTGAGTTTTTTTTTTTTTT
>JBBPBX010012266.1:35593-54370 GCA_038048925.1 Garcialebias charrua | reverse complement strand
TATTATATAATATAATGTAATATGTAAGGAATATGAAGATAGGTCAGATTATGAAGGTCATTTAAATGACATCTATTTTTAGATGTAAATTTGACAGGGTTTAGACTGACAGAAGATACATCAATAATTTCCGGGTTCTCATCTTTTTCAGATTACCCAGCCAACATGCATAGTTGGGCCCCACATGGGGTTATTGTGGGCTAGTTGGGTAATGAGTGGGCATGGGATTTATCTGGGCTAACTGCATGAGACCCATATGGTTATCCCATAAAGGAACCCATTTTGTGAGCCCTGTTGGGCTAAATATATGGGTCCTATATAGGATTAATGTGGGCTAACTGGCAATGGGACAGAAATGGGCAATTTTATATGGGACCCATGTGGTTTTAGTATAATGGGCCCAGCATGGGAAGCCCATGTGGGCAGACTGTATTTATCCCAAGTGGTATCAATGTGGGCTCACCTTACATGGGTTCAACCTGGGCATGGATATATAGGGCCCATTACATTTTTATGTGGGCTAACTGGGAATGGGACATAAATGGGCATTATTATATGGGACCCATGTGGTTTTAGTATAATGGGCCCAGCATGGGAAGCCCATGTGGGCTAACTGTATTTATCCCAAGTGGTATCAATGTGGGCTCACCTTACATGGGTTCAACCTGGGCATGGATATATAGGGCCCACTACATTTTTATGTGGGCTAACTGGGATTGGGACAGAAATGGGCAATATTATAAGGGACCCATGTGGTTTTGGTATAATGGGCCCAGCATGGGAAGCCCATGTGGGCTAACTGTATTTATCCCAAGTGGTATAAATGTGGGATCACCTTACATGGGTTCAACCTGGGCATGGTTATATAGGGCCCAATACATTTTTATGTGGGCTAACTGGGAATGGGACAGAAATGGGCATCATTATATGGGACCCATGTGGTTTTGGTATAATGGGCCCAGCATTGGAAGCCCATGTGGGCTAACTGTATTTATCCCAAGTGGTATAAATGTGAGATCACCTTACATGGGTTCAACCTGGGCATGGATATATAGGGCCCACTACATTTTTATGTGGGCTAACTGGGAATGGGACAGAAATGGGCAATATTATATGGGACCCATGTGGTTTCGGTATAATGGGCCCAGCATGGGAAGCCCATGTGGGCTAACTGTATTTATCCCAAGTGGTATAAGAGTGGGCCGACCTTACATGGGTTGAACCTGGGCATAGATATATAGGCCCCAGTTTAATTTTATTTGGGCTAACTGGGAATGGGACAGATATATGCATCAGTATATGGGACCCATGTGATTTTAGTATAATGTGCTCAGCATGGGAAGCCCATGTGGGCTAACTGTATTCATCCCAAGTGGTATAAATGTGGGATCACCTTACATGGGTTCAACCTGGGCATGGATATATAGGGCCCAGTACATTTTTATGTGGGCTAACTGGGAATGGGACAGAAATGGTCATCATTATATGGGACCCATGTGGTTTTAGTATAATGGTCACAGTATGGGAAGCCCATGTGTGCTAACTATATTGACCCCAAGTGGGATAAGTGTCGTATAACCTTACATGGGTTCAGCCTTGGCATGGATATACAGGCCCCAGTTCATTTTTATGTGGGCTAACTTGGAATGGGACAGAAATGGACATCATTATATGGGACCCATGTGGTTTTGGTATAATGGGCCCGGCATGGGAAGCCCATGTGGGCTAACTGTATTTACCCCAAGTGGGCTAAATGTGGGATGATCTTACATGGCTTCAACCTGGGCATATATATATAGGCCCCAGCTCATTTTTTTATGTGGGCTAACTGGGAATGGGACAGACATGTGCATCAGTATATAGGACCCATGTGATTTTAGTATAATGTGCCCAGCATGGGAAGCCCATGTGGGCTAACTGTATTTATCCCAAGTGGTATAAATGTGGGATCAACAGATACAGATTTAAACTGTACATTGAATTTACATTTATAAATTCAATGTATATTTTAAATCTGTATCTGTTGATCAAAACCAACAAGAATTACAACTCATAGTGCCACAATCAAAAACTAAACTAAAAAACAGGAAGTGAACCGTGTTGATTTCCCATCATGCTTAGCGGTATATTAGTGTTCAATTATAGTTTAAATCTGTATCCGTTGATCAAAGCCAACAAGAATTACAACTCATAGTGCCACAATCAAAAACGGGGAGTGGACTATGTTGATTTCCCATAATGTTTAGCAGTATTTTAGTGTTCCGGGCTGCACCATGAGTCAGAAGGACATCTGTGTTATAGAACTGCCTCTTGTTAAAGATTGGGTATTATCTGTTGTGAGGCTCAGAGTGTTCTTTGAGTGTAACTCACACAATGTTAAGACAGAAGTCACAGAGTATGGTGCAATATACGTGCTCTCGGCAGGTTGGATCGGAAAATCCGACACATAAATTATGCTGGTAAGAACACACATGGGTCTGTAATGAGCCTCATGTAAATTAACCATCTGGGAACCACTGAAAGCCCAGACAGTGCCCATTATAGTCTATCCGGGCAAACCCACGTGGGGCCACCATGGAAACTGTGGACAAACCCACTTATAACCCATATTTTTAGCCCAGTTGGGACCCAGTTTAGTCTCAGGTAGATATTCTTCAAGGCACACACATGGGTTTTACATGGGTCTCATTTAAGTTAAACATCTGGGTCCCACTGAAAGCCCAGTCAGGGCCCATTAAAATCTATCTGGGCCAACCCATGTGGGGCCACCATGGAAACCGTGGACAAACCCACTTATTACCCATATTTTTAGCCCAGTTGGGACCCAGTTTAGTCCCAGGTAGATATTCTTCAAGGTACACACATGGGTTTTACATGGGTCTCATTTAAGTTAAACATATGGGTCCCACTGAAAACCCAGTCAGGGCCCATTAAAATCTATCTGGGCCAACCCATGTGGGGCCACCATGGAAACCGTGGACAAAACCTTTTGGGGCCCATGTTTTTTGCACATATGTATACCATATGGGGCCCACCTGTGCATGCTGGCTGGGTATTATCAATAAATCTGTGACTCAATGAAGAAATGTAATTGACAGGAGACATTATTATGTTGACCTACCAAAGGTAGAATCATTTAATAACAAAATCATCAAATTACAAATCAAAACTTATTTACATAGATTGATCGATCGTTTCCTATAACTAACTTTTCAGCAGATTAAAACATCAGAACACAAGTTAATGGGTCTTATATTAACTTATTTCTGTGGCACAAACTTACAGTTTTACCTTTAGGAATAAACATAAGAGGAGAAAGTTTAAGGAGGAAGTTTAAGGATTGAAAGGAAATGGTTGAAGTCTTATCTTGAGATGTTTTAACCAGAAACAGCACATCCTCTGGTCGGTTTCAGCTCGACGTCAGTACCGTGATGAAACAACTTTTTATCTTTGTGAAGATGAAGGAATGAGTTGAATTGTCTCCCTTTCACATAAAGTGAAAGTAGCTCTCTTTATGGGAATGGAGCCTGCAGGGAGGAGGGAGACAATTCAACTGACTCCTTCATCTTTAAAAACTGTGTTAGGATAGGCTAAGTGCTTGGTGACTGTACAGTACTGTACATTTATCTATTTATAAATAAAAAACAATAAAAAATAAAAATACTGTATATACAGTACTGTATATTTTTAATAAATAGATAAATGTACAGTACTGTACAGTCACCAAGCACTTAGCCTATCCTAACACAGTTTTTAAAGATGGAGTCAGTTGAATTGTCAATAGTGTGCAGCTTCCAACAGGATGGAGGAGAAGAGAAGAAGAAGACTTAGAGCTCCTGCTGAGGGAGCACTGGACGAGAGCTCACTCTGAAGAGTTCACAAACACCTCTCCTTTCCTCCTGTCACATCAATCAAGTGATGCAGCACATGCAGAGAGCTGCTGTCACTTGTGGCAGTGACATGAAGAAAAGTGAGCGAGACATTTTCTTCTAAACAACATCACTTCATCATTCTCCTTTCTGGCAGCAGTAAAGAGAAGCAGGTGAAGTGTGAGAAAATAAATCAACATCAAGTTATAAAGTTTTATTTTCTTCTTTACTTCTTAAATGCTGACATAAGTGGAGCTCAGGAACTGTTTGGTTCCTCCTCATGCATGTCATGTTGTGGAATGATGAGAATCAAACTCTTGAACTCTTGAGACTTGCAACAAAGGACTGGGAGCAGAGCAGCTGCACATGTTCAGGTTGTGCAGCTGCTCTTGGAGACTGAGAACATGTGAGAACCTTTAGTTTCTGTTCTACATGCATCACTTTGATGCTTCCATCAACTTAGAGACAAATAAAGAGGATTCAAACCTAAAGATTCACATCAACAAGGGACAAACACCTCTGCTGTGTTACTATGAACTGTTTAGCACCACCACCACCAAAGTCTGCCACTCATATTACCATACCATACCATTTTATTTATAAAGCACTTTAAACAGGAACAAGTCCACACCAAAGTGCTGGACAAACAAACACGCAACAGGCAACACAGACAATGAAGTACAACACGAAAAACATAAAAACATTGCAGATCATAAATAAAACGATCCAATACAAATCAGCTGGCATTGAAAGCGATGGAGTAGTAGTGAGTTTTTAACCGGGATTTGAAAACCGAGAGGGAGGGGGCCTGTTTGATGAGCAGCGGTAACTCGTTCCAGAGTCTTGGGCCTGCTACAGAGAACGCCCTGTCACCCCTGCGCTTAAGGCGAGTTTCTGGAACTATTAAGAGTACCTGATCCTCTGACCTCAAAGCACGTGGAGGGACATATGGGTGTATCAGATCCGAGAGATAGGCGGGGGATGTGTGTCTGCATGTGTGTCTGTTAGTAAAATATATAATTCAGATCAAATTCAATTCAATTAAAAAAACTTTATTTATCCCCAGGGGGTCAATTACAAGAGGCACGCAGGGCATACATAAAATAATACAAAATAAAATACAAAATAAAATACATAAAATAAGAAAGTCCAATATGCTTTAACAAGGTGCAAATGAGCAATGAGGTAAAAAAAAGTCCTTTTTGCAACTAAAGTCCTGTGAAATGGACGACGTATGTGTGAATGTGTATGCGTATGGAGAGAGGATGTGTATCTGTATGTGTATGTATGAATATTAAAAATAAAAATGTACCAGTAAATCTACTTTAACAAACAGATGATATGTCTTTAACATGAAGAAAAGTATTTGTAGATATAAAACTAGTGGTGGTTGTTTGATCAGAAAGGCTGCAGAGCTCTGAGCTGCTGAATCAGCAGAAATGACTTCAAAGTTTAAAAATTGAAATTTTGTAGTTCTTTTAGTCAAAAAGAACTACACTACCCAGAAGCCAACAGTGTTTCTAGAAGCTGCTTTCTGCAGAAATGGAGGGAAAGTTTTTCAACAGAAATCTACTCTCTCTATGAAGCTCACAGAACTGGCAGGAAAGTCACAAATAATCCTGAAACTCAATTATCCACGTGCACATCAATTATCCACGTGCACATCAATTATCCACGTGCACATCAATTATCCACGTGCACATCAATTATCCACGTGCACATCAACCTGGACGGGGCGGTGGGTTTTGTCACTGCAGGGCGGGTCTGCAGAACCAGAACTGAGCTGGACCTGAACCGAGCTGCTGTTCTGCAGAGCTGGTGAGTAAAATGTTTCAGTACTGTACAGTACATATACATATGTTTCAGTACTGTACAGTACATATACGTATGTTGTTAAAATGTTTCAGTACTGTACAGTACATATACGTATGTTGTTAAAATGTTTCAGTACTGTACAGTACATATACGTATGTTGTTAAAATGTTTCAGTACTGTACAGTACATATACGTATGTTGTTAAAATGTTTCAGTACTGTACAGTACATATACGTATGTTGTTAAAATGTTTCAGTACTGTACAGTACATATACGTATGTTGTTAAAATGTTTCAGTACTGTACAGTACATATACGTATGTTGTTAAAATGTTTCAGTACTGTACAGTACATATACGTATGTTGTTAAAATGTTTCAGTACTGTACAGTACATATACGTATGTTGTTAAAATGATGTCGGTTTAAGAGATTAGAACATTGTTTTAAATGTGACTGCGTTTCGTCACACGGACTTCATTAGTATAGCCTCGCCCCCTGCAGCTCCAGCCGTATAAATTAGTTTTTCGCCTCGGTGGAGCCGTTCACTCGCGAATTCGCAGATAGTATCAGATAGCAATAGCATAGATATTTTGTTCATTGTTAGCTAGCTAATCAATTATGCCTTGTTCCTGCATCTTCCCTGGATGTCGCAATGGTCAGGGCACCCGCTACCGACCGTCTCCCTCCAGGACTCTCACTCCTTTTACGCATGGAGGACTGCAGCCGCTCCATTGTGACATTGAGACGCAGGAGGGAGTCAAACAAACCCAGGCGTGCTGCTGGAGCGACCACTGCCACCTGCAGCTCCGCGCGCGTGTGTGTGAGAGCGATCCGCGTGGAGCTGAAATCCTGCCACGCGCGCCGTGAAACGCCGTGACTCCGCTGACACAGATGAGATAACTTATCAGTTATCAACGTGATTACTCTTTATTTTAATCACCAACACAGACCCCGCATGCGATGTGACCGGGTCGGACCGGGTGCAGCGAGTCCGCTCATCTTCTAAAATAGCGCTTATTAAACACATAACAGCGGAGTTATGTGTCCTCAACTTTAAAAACAAAACCAGAGTTGTTTGTGCACTAAAAACAGCGTAACTCTTGGAAAAATGAGCCAGAAATCAGATAAAAACAGAGCAGGTGGATCTCTGCTGTCTGCCTCTCCACACACAGCTCAGCTCAGGGGGCAGGACACGGCGCAATACTGCGCTGAAACCACGCCCACGCGCTGACACGCCCCCAGCGTTTCAGAGCAGGCCACAGTCATGTTTTTTCATGATTTTTGAGACTTAATTTTATAAAGTAAACAATGTTTTTAATCAGTCAGATTTATATGGGTGATTAATAACACATATTTATGCCGTGTGACAAACTCAAAACACAAATTTAATTTTACTTTACACGGTCTTTAAAATATAGAAATACTAAAATAAATACAACGTTCATACTTCACGGTTCTTCAGCTGTTTCAGTACTGTACAGTACATATATGTATGTTGTTAAAATGACGTCGGTTTAAGAGATTAGAACATTGTAAGAGTGTGGGAAGAGTTTCTAAATCTTTAAAATATAGAAATACTAAAATAAATACAACATTCATACTTGACGGTTCTTCAGCTGTCATGGTGGGGGGACGTAACCCCCACAATAATCCATAGACTACTGTATAATCTACTCTGTGCTTATGGCAAGCTTTTTACCATATAATGAGGGGCGGGCTGGCCATAGGGAGGTTCAGGATAATTCATGAACGTCCGGTCAGTTCCAGGCTGAACCTCAGTAAATGTGTGGTGGAAGGAAACCTCCCAGAAGTCCATGAGCCCAGACCAGCTGCTCCACACCTTCCAGACTCATCAGGACCTGCAGATGTTTAGGAAGCACCACTCCAGATGTTCAGACGTGTTGATGTGATGAAGCAGACACTCTCTGAGGACCTGCAGATGTTTAGGAAGCACCACTCCAGATGTTCAGACGTGTTGATGTGATGAAGCAGACACTCTCTGAGGCTCTCAGGCCTCCTTCACTCAGCTGCTCCTCCTACAGCTTCTCCAACAGAACGGGCCCACCAAGGTCCAGACAGACTCTTCAGAGCAGCTTCAAGCAGCATGAAGACATCCTGGAAATGCAGCAGGAACATCTGGAAGTCTTCTCCAGCTGCTGAACTCAGCTGCTTTCTTGCCTGTTGAACGTGGAGCAGGTCAGAAGCTCCTGATGTGGGACTGAAAGCTCCTCAGCCTCCTCACAAAGCCTCACTTTGTCTTCTTCTCTCCTCTTTTCTTTCCAGTCGGAGCTGTAGTCTGATCACTCTGAGGTGTGTAGAAGTTCAGTCAGTCCATCCAGATGTTGGTGCTTTGGAACAAACAGTAAATATCTAACCTGCAGCCTGATGGCTGAAAGATTAGTGTGAAAAATCAACATGTTGTTTGAACAGGTCGTATGAGGCGTTGGTTGAAATGAAAGCAACACAATGAGACTCACACAGCACAGGTGGAGTTAGAATATAAAGTTTATTAAAGCTGGAAGCAGCCGAGCTGCACCAAGTCCTCTCCAGCCCCCTCTCCTCTCAGGGGGAGGGGCTTGGCTGCTCACACCTGCTGATGGTTGCAGTAATTGCAGGTGAGGCTTCTATCTGACAAGCAGAACTCCATGTTTATGATTTTACAAAGAGATGCAGGAAGTGAGAGACAAACCTGAAGACAATCCTCATTTGAAAGTTGAAACATGGAGACTGTGAAGACGTTCTCTTCCATGAGCACTAAATGATTTTAGAGACACTGCATTGACGTCCATTCTGATGAAAACTTGAAAAAGTGCTGAGTCTTCAAGAAAACAGAGAAGGACCTGGATCCTCTGCAGTTTGCTGATAGAGCACCCAGAGGAGTCGCTGTAATGAAGCTGCTTTTAAACACGTGCAGGGAAAGAGAACACGTGCACAGCTTTTATTCACTGATGTTTGTCTGTTTGACACGGTTCAAGGTCACCTTGGAGCAGAGAGGCTTCTAGAACATTTGATGCAGCTTTGATCCTGTGGGCTGCTTTGACACTTTTTAAGGAGACAGAGAGTGAGAGTGAACTGTGTGGGATCAGCTCTGTTCTTCCAGCGGCGTCCCACAGGGACCACTTCTGTCACCTCTCCTCTTCATCCTGACTCACACACATGTTGCTGTTTGTAAGGTTCATTAGCTGTGGCGGCCATCTTGGAGTGGGTTGTGTGCAAAAGTTAATCCGTTGTGGACTTGAATTCAAAAGTTACTTTAATAGTTTCATTCAGATCTGTCAGCTGGTTCATGAAATATTTTGCTAACAGGAAGAATGTTGACTAACAGTATTTGGTAAAGTTTGATGTAAACGTGCAGTTTCAGGGCTCAGAGTTTGTGTTTGGAATGACTCTCAGCTACTACCACACCAAACTAGAAGGACAGAGTTTCCTTTCAACTCAGTGAATCTTTCTCCAAACACAACTTGTATCATAATAATTACACACAATAATTACACACACACTGTTAAAATAAATAGGGTGGTTAGACTTAAAAACTTGAGTTCAAAAGCTGCCTTAAAACCACAAGTTAACGCAACTTCAAATAATGTTTTACTCCAACTTAGGATGGCAAGCTAGAAAAGTAGCCCAATTTATGATAAGTCATTGTTTAAATATGATACCATAAGTTGAAATGACTAACTATAGAACATTATACATTCTCCAAAAATTGAGTACTCTTGTCAAGTAAAATTACAATCATATTCTATTTGAACTCAAATAATAAAGTTATACCCTTGTCTAATTAACGTTTACTTGTTGTATGAACTTCATACTCTGAGTTTAAACAACTTGCAAATTTACATTATCCATTCACAAAAACAACTTGCAAATTTACATTATCCATTCACAAAAACTTGTTTTCATTTGTTAAAGTAACAAACATTTATATATACTTTCAACTCTCATTTTAAAGTTAAACTGACATACCAATTCCCTTTTTGAGTTAATTTAACTCAAGATTTTAAGGCAGCTTTTGAACTTAAAATAGCAATTTAAGTAAACAAATCCGCTCATTCTCACTCAGTTCATCTGGACAGTTTTTTTTTAGTAGAAACGTTTCACCCTCACTCCAGAGGGCTTCGTCAGTCAGAGTAGTCCAAAGCAAACTGAAGCTACCCCACCAAGTAAACAACTTAAGTGGACCAACAAGTTTGCTGTAGCCAAGATGGTTTCTGGGGGCTTGTCCCCAGTGGTGTAGTCTACGTGATACTCGGGTATATGGAGTATACCCACTAGAAAAACTTAAGAATTTCAGTATACCCACTTAAAAGTGCCCAATGGTACATGACATACCATTAGGTACATGTCATTGATACGTTAAACGACAGTTAAACACTTCTGTAACAATCTATTGGTGTGCAGTGCTTTTCTTTGATACTGTTTTATAAATTATATAACATGTTTTTAATACAAAGCCAGCTGTTGTACAAAGTTTGTTGTTCATTTATTCAAATATAAGCATCAGAGAAATTTGGAACTGTTCAATATGCTTAAAATCAAAATAAATTGACGGTTACACTTTACTAACCAGTGTACTTTGGTTTCTAAGCACGGTATGCCCACTACAAAAATGTAGACTACACCACTGCTTGTCCCTCGTCGACTCCTCCCAGGCAGGCAGACATGTCCAAAGTGGTTCAAGACAAGAAAGTTCATTCTCAATAGTCCAGGTATCAAATCCGCTCATTCTCACTCAGTTCATCTGGACAGTTTATTTTTAGTAGAAACGTTTAAGTAAACAAACATTTCCAAATTTCACTTTCTCCACTAAGAATGCCAAGTTCACAAGTTTTCTAAAAGAATTACACCAAATACACTTCCAATTCAAATATCAACCATTTATTTTGATCTTTTTCGTTCAAATGCAGATGAGACAAGCCGTAAAAGAAAACATTTGTCCAAGACAAGCTGAAGTTTTGACATTTACAGGACCGAAACTGACAAAAAATATTTTTTTTGACAAATAAACACACATACAGGTAGTCCTCGACTTACGAAGATCCGTTCCTGTGCGGCGCGGAACATGCATTCCTATGCGACGCAGTAAACCCGTTTTTCAACGTGAGACAAAACAAGCGTATACATACTGTACCATAAATATGTACATTACTTTATTTCCAAGCGGTTAGCTAACACAGTACCCTAAACAATTATCAAAAAACACATAAAATACTGCACAGTACGTTTAATAATGAAATAAAATAGTAAAAAAAAATAGTAGTGTACTGTACTATAAAAAAAAGAGAAGAAAATGTCCTTACTTTTATGGAAGGGGCGTTGTAGGGGAGGGAGAAAGGCTTAGTGGGCGGGAGCTGCAGAAGGTGCTGGTGCAGGTGAGTGAGGAGGGGCAGGTGAGTCCAGAAAGGCAGCTGAGGGGGAGGGGCAGGTGATGCAGAAGGTGTTGGTGATACAGGTGCAAGTGAGTGAGGAGGGGCATGTGAGTCCAGAAAGGCAGCTGAGGTGGAGGGGCAGGTGATGCAGAAGGTGTTGGTGATGCTGGTGCAGGTGAGTGAGGAGGGGCAGCTGAGGTGGAGGGGCAGGTGATGCAGAAGGTGCTGGTGATGCTGGTGAGTGAGGGGGGGCAGGTGAGTCCAGAAAGGCAGCTGAGGTGGAGGAGCAGATGATGTAGACGGTACTGGTGATGCTGGTGCAGGTGAGTGAGGAGGGGCAGGTGAGTCCAGAAAGGCAGCTGAGGTGGAGGGGCAGGTGATGCAGAAGGTGCTGGTGAGTGAAGAGGGACAGGTGTGTCAGGAGAGGTAGCTGAGTTATACAAAATAAATTTAAAAAAGAGAAAAAATGTCATTACCTTTATGGAGGGACAGGTGATGCAGAAGGTGCTGGTGATGCTGGTACTGTGTGAGTGAAGAGGGACAGGTGAGTCAGGAGAGGCAGCTGAGTTATATAAAATTAAATTAAATTAAAAAAAGAGAAAAAATGTCATTACCTTTATGGAGGGACAGGTGATCCAGAAGGTGCTGGTGATGCTGGTGAGTGAAGAGGGACAGGTGAGTCAGGAGAGGCAGCTGCGTTATAAAACAAAAAGAAATTAAAAAAAAGAAAAGAAAATGTATTTACCTTTATGGAGGGACAGGTGATGCAGAAGGTGCTGGTGATGCTGGTACTGTGTGAGTGAAGAGGGACAGGTGAGTCAGGAGAGGCAGCCGAGTTATTTAAAAAAAGAAAGAAATAAAAAGAAAAGAAAATGTCTTTACCTTTATGGAGGAGCAGGTGATGCAGAAGGTGCTAGTGAGTGAAGATGGACAGGTGAGTCAGCTGAGTTATTTAAAAAATAGAAGAAAAAAAAGAAAAAAAAATGTCTTTACCTTTATGGAGGGGCAAGTAATGGTGATGCTGGTACAGGTGAGTGAGGAGGGGCAGGTGAGTCCAGAAAGGCAGCTGAGGTGGAGCTCCCTGATCTGCTATACTCTTGGGCACGCGCCCAGCCTGAGCAAAGACAAACGCTTGATAAATTACTGTCCAATTCAGAATACAGTTTAATGTGTAATATAATCTTAATTTAATCTTTAATCTAAATAAATGGCATTCTTTACAATAAATAAACTGTACTAACAATAATAAAAATCTTAATAAACACAATAACAGCCAGAACCAGATCAATAAGCAGCAACAGACTGTTTACAATCGAACTACCGATAATCAAGTTTTAAGTTTTTGTCCAAAAAGACCAACTTGTCCACATTTTCTGCCAAAAGTACAGATCTAGTTGCAGTGATTATCTCCAGTGGTGGAGAAAATCATCTCAATAACAACAGTAGCAGCAGTGTGGCTGTATTTGTCATTACTCACAACAAGCTCTTCTTGGACCTGCTCCCACCTGTCCCTGGAAAAGTTCAGAGTTCAGTCATCACAGACTTCTTCGCTGCAGGTGATCTGGCAAATTTCCCTGAAGAGGAAGAAGTCAGCTGCTATCTCTGTCCCAGACTGGAAATAAAACACAAAGAGGTAAAAAAAAATAATAAGTTACGGTAATAAGATTATAATTTTAAATTAAAAAGATTAATTAGATATTCTTCTTTCGGCTTTTCCCTCTTCAGGGGTCACCACAGCGAGTCATCCTCCTCCACCTCACTCTGTCCTCTGTCCTCACTCCAACTACCTTCATGTCCTCTCTAACTGCATCCATATATCTCCTCTTTGGCCTCCCTCTTTGTCTTTTTCCTGGCAGCTGCATTTCTAACATCCTTCTACCAATATACCCACTGTCCCTCCTCTGGACATGTCCAAACCATCTCAGTCTGGCCTCCCTAACTTTATCTCCCAGATGTTCAACATGTGCAGTACCTCTGATTATCTCTTTACTAATCTTATGCCATGTCACTCCTAAGGAGAACCTCAGCATCTTCATTTCTGCTACTTCCAGTTCTTTCTCCTGTCTTTTTGTCAGTGACACTGTCTCCAGACCATACAACATAGCTGGTCTCACCACTGTCTTGTAAACTTTTCCTTTGACCTTTGCTGACACCTTTTTGTCACAAATCACTCCTGAAACTTTTCTCCATCCACTCCATCCTGCCTGGACTCTATTTTTCACCTCCTGCATCATGAAAGACCTCACTCACCCAGCACACTCACTCTTTGCACCACTCCCCTCGGGACGGAGGTTGAGGAGCATCAAATGTAGAACCACTAGACTGAGAAACAGCTTCTACCCTGAGGCTGTCAGACTCATGAATAAATAAATAATAAGAATAAACACTGCAAAATGTCACATCATACTGATACTGATCTGTTTCTTGTTGCTGCGTTCATCTGTGACCATCTGCTCATGTTCGTGCTGCTGTTTATAATGATGTTTTTCTACTACATTAGGGCTTAGTGTATTACTAGCTGATGTGATGTCTCTCTTAGTTAATCCTAGATGTTATTATTGTTTTTCTCTTGCATTTGTTGTTGGATGTAACTGGGACCCTGTGTACATAATCTCGTTTTCAACACATGTACTACATGCGGTGCAAATGACAATAAATTCTCTCTGACTCTGACTCTTTACCACATTTCCCATTTTCCTGGACAGTGCACCCCAAGTACTTGAAGTCCTGCACCTTTGTGACCTCTGCTCCTTGTAGCCTCACTGTTCCACCTCCTCCCTCTCATTCACACACATGGACTCTGTCTTACTACGGCTGACTTTCATTCCTCTTCTTTCAAGTGTATACCTCCACCTCCAAGTTCTCTTCCACCTGTTCCCTGTTCTCACCACAGATCACAATGTCATCTGCAAACATCATAGTCCATGGGGATTCCTGCCTGACCTCATCTGTTAGTCGGTCCATCACCAGAGCAAACAAGAAGGGGCTCAGAGCCGATCCTTGATGCACTCCCACCTCCACCTTGAAGCTATCTGTTACTCCTACAGCACATCTCACCACTGTCCTGCTGTCCTTACACATGTCCTGCTGTCTTCATACATGCCTGCTGTCCTCACACATGTCCTGCTGTCCTCACACATGTCCTGCTGTCCTCATACATGTCCTGCTGTCCTCACACATGTCCTGCTGTCCTCACACATGTCCTGCTGTCCTCACACATGTCCTGCTGTCCTCACACATGTCCTACTGTCCTCACACATGTCCTGCTGTCCTCACATGCTCACATGTCCTGCTGTCCTCACACATGTCCTGCTGTCCTCACATGTCCTGCTGTCCTCACACATGTCCTGCTGTCCTCACACATGTCCTGCTGTCCTCATACATGTCCTGCTGTCCTCACACATGTCCTGCTGTCCTCACACATGTCCTGCTGTCCTCATACATGTCCTGCTGTCCTCATACATGTCCTGCTGTCCTCATACATGTCCTGCTGTCCTCATACATGTCCTGCTGTCCTCATACATGTCCTGCTGTCCTCATACATGTCCTGCTGTCCTCATACATGTCCTGCTGTCCTCATACATGTCCTGCTGTCCTCATACATGTCCTGCTGTCCTCATACATGTCCTGCTGTCCTCATACATGTCCTGCTGTCCTCATACATGTCCTGCTGTCCTCATACATGTCCTGCTGTCCTCATACATGTCCTGCTGTCCTCATACATGTCCTGCTGTCCTCATACATGTCCTGCTGTCTTCATACATGTCCTGCTGTCCTCATACATGTCCTGCTGTCCTCATACATGTCCTGCTGTCCTCATACATGTCCTGTACCAGTCTAACATACTTTTCTGCCACTCCAGATTTCCTCATGCAATACCACACGTCCTCTCTTTGCACCCTGTCATATGCTTTTTCTAAATCCACAAACACACAAATCCACAAACAAAAAAGATAAATTAGATAATAATAATAAAAGAACAATACCTCTTTTTGATCGGTTGAGGTGGTTGAATCTCTCGGTCATCATCAGGGCAGAGCTTTAATCTGGTCCAGGACTTGTTGACAATATCAGTTTTAGCTTTTTCATAAAGTGATGAACTTTTTGGCTGAAGTGTTGACATGATGGGGATGTCGTAGCGAGGCTCAGGTACTTTAAAGCCTGCAGATCAACAACATACAGACATGTTTTTGTAGATCCAGAGCTTTAAAAACTCATACAGTTTGTACCCTGATGCATGCTCAATAATCCAGGTAGAAAAATCTAAAAAAGCTCAGACGAAACGTTTCTATATATTTTTTGCTTTGTTTTATTTTTTTGAATGTCCAGAGGACCAGACTGAGCTTTTTTAGATCATACAGTTTGTGTTATTGATCTGGACCGATCTGATTTACCTGTTAAAGGTTGTTTAAATGCTGCTAGTTTTAGCGGTGTTTGCAAGCTGCTTTTCTTGCTTCTAGAAAATGTTCACGTTTGGATGACGTCGTTTCAAGTCCGTTAACACGTTAGACGTTAACAAGTTACGTGTTGTCTGCGGCAGACCTAATCTCCGTGAAAAAACGTCCACACACACAACTTTGAATTTGCCTTCGTCTTTTAACAAGGAAGCCATAACGTTAACAAACACGAGACCACAGCGAGAAGCTAGGGCTGCTAATGCTACACGTGCTACAAGATAATAGCGCCGTGCTGAAACTCGCCTAGGAATTTTATTTCCGTGGCGCATATTTTCCCGTTAATAACGTTTAATAAGTGAAAAAATAACCGAAACGGTACGCAGGGGGACACGACTAATTCCTGACAAGGTACACGACATTTAATAAGTGAAAAACAAAAAAACGAAACGGTACGCAGGCGGACACGACTACACAAGTGGGGGAAAAAAAAAACGGTACGCAGGGGGACACGACTAATTCCTGACAAGGGACATGACTAATCCCTGACGCACAGCCTTTTCCCGAAGCTGCAAACTCATCTGCAGTCAGCACGTCGAAGCAAAACTTTGACCAAGCGCCACATATGTGCTTCTGAGGGTGTACAATACAAAAATCATGGTAGCTGCTTGTATTTTCTCTTAAGAAAAGTTCTATAAGCGCAACCGAAAGCATACTGCGTTCATCTGCTTTAATTAACTCCTGCCCTCGACAGTTAGCAAGCTGTTGTTTTATGTCCTGTGTTTAAACATGTAACAGAGACACAAACTTTTATCTCTTAACAACATATTTTAACAACAAATGCAGCTTACCTTGTTTCTATTATTCCAACATATTCCCCGCGCGCCGAATTTGAACGACCTTGCGCCGGATCCAGGTCTTGGAAAAAATGGTATTCATCCGCGACTTTGCTTTCGACTCCTTAATCTGGTCAGGTGGTCCTCTTCTTCATTTAATATGCAATTCTAACTGGGATGGAGAACTTTATAAAGTCTGACTAAATATTACATCATATTTAGTCCCAATTCAGATAAAGAGCGAATTTCCGGCACTATTTTTTATCTCGCATTAATATTGCTAGTGGTGATCAGTTTTTATAAGATCCGGTTACTATTTTAAAACTCAGATTTTCAAATTAAGTTCGCACATTTAAATTTATGTTTCACAGACGTGACTCACAACCTTGAGTTGAAATGCCAATAACGCATGAAATTAAGTTGAAATTACATAACTCATTATGTTAATTGGAAGTAACTTATAGAAAAACGTTATGATAACTAATGGAGAGTATGACTTGTGTTGGATTAACACCAAGCTAACATGCTACAACACGGATAAACAGCTGCGCAGCCTTTTTGAGGGACGACACCGAGCTAACAGAGGGGCTAAAATGCTAACGCGGACCCATCGGGACACAGAGCTGAACGGGCGGCGGAGACCAGCTCACAGTAAGAAATAGTATTTTTTTATTTAATTAGAATATGTCTCTAAATGTACTGTACTGTATGTGTTTTTTGATAATTATGTAGGTATGGGTTAGGATAGGCGAAGTGCTTGGTAACTGTTTTGTACCGTACATGCACGTGTATAAGTGGCGGCTCGGGTGGTCCCCGATTTACGACAATTTTGTGTTACGAACGGGCCGCAGGAACGGAACTCGTTCGTCAGTCGGGGACCAACATTGGGCCTCATGCAAGAACCGTTCGTACGCACAGATTTGTTCTTAAACTGTGCGTACGAGTGATTTAGGAGCATTTGTGGCATTCAACAATGTTTTCGTATCCTAAGATTTTTTTCAGATACGAACAAAATTTACGAGTGGTCCAGACCTGTCGTATATTTTACGAGCAGTCAGTCTGCTGTTATCCAGACGGATTTTCTTCACTAATAACTTTATATTTCGTTATTCAGAAAATATTTTGAGTCCAAAGAAATCACGCACCATAATTATTTTTGACAATAGGTTATTCTGTTTGAATTAGAATTATAATTTTAAATGTAATAATGACTAACGGATTAAAATATTTAAATTAAAATCAATTTGTTATCAATGCCGTTTTCTAACACTACAATATTAATATGAAGATCTCAAACTAAAACCAACTTAAATTATGAATTAATTTAAGTTTAATTTGTCTCGGTAACGCAGACTTTACCTTGACCTCCTCCTGTTGCAGTCATAGAGCTCCGATAGCTCAGTGAGATGAGCGTTGGCTCGTCGTTCCGAACCTTATGGGTTCAATTCCCACATGGGACAACGTTTTTTTTTTCTTTTAATTCATTCCAGATTTAAAAAACACAAGAAAACTATTTACAATACAACAAGAAATAAAGCATAAAGGTTTTTTAATCTGGAATGAATAAATAATCTAAAGAAAGAAGGGAAAAAAAATAGTCATACCTTGTGGGAATCGAACCCACGAGGTCTAGATAAGGTCAGGAGCAGCTAACGGCGCACTGCGTTACCCAGTGAGCCACCAGGACATGTGTATATTCACATTTATTATAAACAAACATTCTTTGGCTTTAGCTGGTACTTTAATCCCATGACTGACGCTGCTAAAAAGGACAGATTTGCTTTTCTCGACCTCGGAGAGCAGAACTTCAATCTCCGCACCAGTAAAGTTCTCCTTTTTACTTTCCGCTGTCATTTGTATGAACGGTAGCCTGGTTAAAACCAGACCCTGTCCTTCACTTCGCTTCAGACAAGGGTCCGGACTTTTTCCATAGAGAAACGATTCTTGCTGGAGGCGTTGGCCTCTGCTGAGGAACAAAACCATTGGATATTTTGAACAGGGAAAGCATTCTGCTCCCTCCCCTCAGAGCCACCCCCCGTGCTCTGGTGAACTTGACTGACAACTGCTCCGCCTCCTGCAGCTTTTCTCTCGCTGCGCAAATTCTGTGTTTATATGTTAATAAAACATTTTAATAAAATAAAATAAAACCATGGATCGCTGGTCCAGCTCACCAAAAGACCAGAAAATCTGATGGGACTCGGTCAGCAACGTAAAACCCGAGTTTAATTCTCGTGACAACCTCAGCCATTTCCTCCTTGTTCATTTCACTCAACGGAGGGTGGAGAAGGAGGAGGGAGGAGGGAGCGATTACTTGACTTTTGGGAAAAAAAACAAAAGAAAACTCCAGATAAGGGATTAAGAAGGGGAAATTAATAAATTTGTGTCACATATAAAACAGTCCTGCATCGCTTTGCATCGCTTTGAATGAGAACA
Organism: Garcialebias charrua; assembly: GCA_038048925.1. NCBI lineage: Eukaryota > Metazoa > Chordata > Actinopteri > Cyprinodontiformes > Rivulidae > Garcialebias > Garcialebias charrua. Next base: position 35,654 of record JBBPBX010012266.1, on the reverse strand, counting down.
TGCGAATGCTCGCTGCTGGCTGCGCTGGGACAGGTGGGGGCGTGGGTTAGGGGCCAAAAAC
>JBBPBX010012266.1:15771-35517 GCA_038048925.1 Garcialebias charrua | reverse complement strand
AGGGGCCAAAAACTCCGCCCCTTCTGTTCTCTGATTGGTCCGAACAAAATTCTACCGGAGAAATCGTTGTGAATGGGAGGAATCCCAGACTGTGCAGTGAAGGGAAATGAGAATTGAGCGGAGCTGTGCAGGAAGGCGAGGGACAGGCTATATGAACGGACACTTCCTGCTTTCTGAGGCAGGAAACGTAGCCTTATATGGTGTTTTGAGGGGTGGGAATTATGTAAATAACCTCTCCGCATGCACGCGCAGGTGGATAGAACAGGTGGAATTCATCATACTTACGCAGCTCATTTACACACTTTTCCTGAGGATAGAAGAGTTTGTTGAATCTGACGTGGCATGTTCGTACGAACGCTTCGTACGAACAAAAGTAAGAGAAATTTAGGAAAAAAATACGAACATGTTCTTGCATGAGGCCCATTGTACCATATTTGAGTTATTGTGTGGAAGTATGGGGCAATACATACAAAATATACTTACAGTCACTGTACACAATACAAAGAAAAACAATCAGACTATTACATGAAGTGGGAACATACCATTATTTTTTAAATCAAATGTACTGAGATTCTGGGACCTTGTCAAATGTATGTTCAAAGTAAGAAACCGTCAACTTCCACACAATATTCAAAAATGTTTTGTGACAGAGAGGGAGGGTTATAATTTAAGAGGAGAAGGAAATAATAATAATAATAAACAATGTATCAGAACAACCAAAAAGAGTGTTTGTATATCAGTCTGTGGAGTAGATGTATTGAATGGATTAAATGATGAGCTCAAACAAAGTACAAATATAAACCATCTTAAAAAAACTGTATGAAAATGAGCTTATTGATAAATATGTTGTACAGGATGGGTGTTTCAAAGACCAAAAATGTTATTGTTGATATTAATAATGTTTTAAATAATTGTACATTCAGCGATGAGAATGTGAGGATTAAGCATAATTTAATGTGGGAGTATTATAAGAGTTATTGATGTGTATGACGGTGCAGGAAACCATAAGATCTTTATCTTCTACCTGCCCCTTTTTGAACAAATTGTGTAAAATTGCAGGTCAATTGGCATGACTGTTTTATATTTTCTCTTTCTTTGCTTTTACATTTTATTGTCTGTTTGAAAAAATAAATAATAATTCTTCATTCTTTAAACGAAAAAAAGGAAACGTTAGTGTGCACTTTTTTGACATCACTCACTGACATTTTTTTTTTTTTTACGAGTACTGCATCAAATGACTTTATGAAGACTTGGAGATATTTAATTTGAATTTGGACAAACAAATCTGACTATTCAATCACATTTGATTCTGGCACTGCTTATAATTTTGCAATTAAAAAAAGTAAACACACTATTATGAAGGATTAAAACTGACCACCTCTGTCAATCAGATTGTGCTCCACTATCAGTTTTATGCCTCACAGGCGACCCAGGCATTCACAACGGAGGGCCAGTTAATTTAATTTAAATATAAATCAATTCAGTTTATTTATACAGTACCATGTTACAACAGAAGTTGTCTCAGGGCACTGTACAAAAATATTCACATAAAACACCAATTAGTAAAGTTTTTTTTTAATCTAAGGAGGCCAGAAGATTGTGCTGAACCTTCACTTCATCACAGTCTCCCATTCTGGGCAAGCACAAAGGCAACAGTGGGAAGGAAAAACTCACTTATAACAGGAAGAAACCTCCAGCAGAACCAGGCGCAGGATGAGCTGAAAATTATGATGGGACAGAAGGTTTTAATACTTAGCTCTGCCTTGATATAATGCAGGGAAAAAAGCTGTAATCAACATGTGCTTCAAGGGATAGCATATGTGCTGCACAGCTTGTGATAAAAAGTACACACACCTAAAGTTACATGCAACGTGAAACTAACGACTCATTTTGATTTTCAAAGACGTGTCTTTGTTGTTCACATTTTGTTTCACTGTGTTTCAATCTGATGTTAATAAAACATGGTTTGATTTTATGAACAACTAACATCACGCTGCAGAGATTACAGAACTGTGCACCAGAGAAGCACCTTTATAAAAGACGTTACTACAAATGGTAAATGAACTGTACTTATATAGCACCTTTCTATCTAATCAAGACACTCAAAGTGCCATACACTAAAATCTGTGCCCTCATTTACCCATTCATACAGCACTGTACTAGATCTATACAAAGAATAATCAGTGCTTTATCACATTCATACACTGATGGGGCACAGATCAGAGGCAATTAGGGGTTCAGTGTCTTGCCCAAGGAGATTTCTGCATGCAACTGCTTTTGGATTTGAACCCCCAACTCTTAAGTTGGAGGACTACTGCTCTAACCACTCAGCCACAGCCACCCAACAACTGATGGAGATCTCTTAAGCAATACCATGGTGATGAAGTGTTTACTGTCAGGTCCTTCACCTGCCTCATCGTTAGTTTCACAAGTTTTCACTTGCGACAGGAGAGAATAACAAACATGACAGTGTTAACTGCTGGTCATGAGCAGACTGACTCTTTGTCCATTCATTGTGTTTTTACACTGACAATCGTCAAGACAGACATTTATTTTTCTTTTGTGTACACCCCCTGTTGCTTTTAACTGTTGTGGTGTTGCACATCCTTTGGATGCGACTTGACTCACCTGTCTGCATATTTTTAGTCCACAAATATGAATGTAAATAACTACCAAAATGTATTGGACATTTTCTTGACGATTGATGCTGTAGCCCTATTTTTAGCTGCTTCGGATGTTTCTGTATTTAAAATCAATGGTGATTTTAGAATATATACTGTAAATATATCTTAGTTACCATATTTTTTCTGTATAAGTAACATCTTTATGCATAAATTTGCAAGTCCTGCGACTTATACTGTACACTGAAGCGACTAATATACGCCCCCCCCCCATATTTATAATCCAATTTTTTGGCTGAGATCTGATGATGTCATTCATTCTGACATGGAAAATATTGAACACTACCATTTTCAGCTGCTAGAGGGCCCTCGAGTAATATGGAAAGCCAAGTGTCTCATAGGTAAAAGTGTCTTGTAATGAGACACTTGGCTTGCCATACCAAGCCACCTTCTCCTCGCTCCAAAACTCCTGGAGCAAACGTCAAATCAGTTGCATTTTGCTGCGCCGCCCAGGCAAAATGCAGCTAATTTGACCATTAAAGTGCATTTATTAAGGAAATGTTAAACTGAGACACACCTTTGCTATAATACTGAACAAACAAATATTTGTTTTAAGTGTTAATCTTGTTAAATTCTTGTTAAAGTCATCCTGTGCATGCTCCCGCAGCCGCCATTTAGCAGCCAATCGATGTTTTGCACACCGGGCCCACATTTCGGGTGGTCAGCAGTGATGCATTACAAATGCGACGCGTAATAGATGCGACTTATGCTGTGAAGCGACTTATTTATCCCCCCCACTTTATTAGACATATTTGGACTGATGCGACTTATACGGTGGTGCAACGTGTATGGCAGAAATTACAGTAGTTTATTGGGTAAATGACAAATGGTGAACTAAAAAAACATTTATTTTTGGTTTACTCTGACTTTCTTGCAGTTGTTGCTTGGTTAAACCATCATCCACCAACAACTGTTTTTTTTAAGAACAAGTAGAATTTTCCAACTTGTTCTTTCTTTTTCCAACTTGTTCCCAATATGTTTTTTTTAAATACAAAAAAGACTAATTGCGAGGCTCTCAAACAGAACAAAAAAACTTTTTTGTTTCAAACTTTAAAGTGATCAGCAGTTTTGCAATCATTATTATTACTCCCTCCTGTTTGTCTTTATCCAGATGTGTGCCTTTCACCGATCCATAGAGTGGTCATTCAAGTGTCACTCCATGAATAGGAGGCTGATCAAGCAGAGGCTGTTGTCATAGCAACTGCCAAGTGAACACAGGTAAGGGCACAGATGATTGCCTGAACTGAAGAGTGCTTGATGAGGGGTAGGGGCCACTGTACAATCATGGCTCGGTGAGTCAGGTCTCATGTGACTTAAAACGGGGGGACAAATGCAATGGTGGCATGGCAGATTTTTACATTTCTGTATCCATACAGAATGCTATTAACATATTTGTTTTTAATTTAAAGCTCACCGATTTTAGATGCTGATGTGCAGACTTTGCTGATAAGTAGATAAACTTAGGGAATTTGTTGAAAGAGAATTAGTTTTGGTAGGTCATGAGATTTTCTCTCCCCGCAAATAATTATTTATACAGTAATATTTTTTCCCACTCTCGACATTAACCTTGTACAAGGTGTTCTAGACTTTTTGTGAATCATGAGGATGCTGCCTCGTGTAAGATTATGGCTCTAATAGACCTCTGCAGATGCCCTATTATTGATTCTTACAGAGAGAATAGTCAGCCTAATGTACCAAGCCAGTGGAGCAAAACTGACATAATCCAGCCACTGCTCTCTTTCCAACACAGCTCATGGAGATACATCTTTGTCCTAACAAAGCAGCATACATTTGATTCTTATAATGCCACATTAAGTAATTTTTTTAAGTAAAATTGGCTTGGCATTTTTTTTTCATGTTTAAGAGCACATTTAATTCCATCTTCGAGAGTCCAGATGCAAAACGCTGCAAGAAAAAAATGCATATGCTTTCGTTTCAGCCCTGCAAGAAGTCTTTCTGTGACATCACGTGTTGAGTGGTGGTGGTGGTGGTGGGGGGGTTAGGGATTGGTGATGCACAATAGGCACTTAAAGTCAAAATCAGCCTTGTGAGGAATAAAAGCCGTCCGCTGGTGAAAAGAACAGCAAGACAGCTGCATCTGTCACGAGAGGTGTGAAAGACATGGAGTGGTCACACAGATTGGGTTGTCACATTTTAAGGTCATCGTTTTATTTAAAGCATGTTCGTGCTGCATTTCTCATTCTCATCTCTGTTCATCTGTGTTTTGTGTAAATGTAGAAACAAATGTATTTTTCTGTGTCAGTGTGAACAAATCTTCATATCCATGGAGAATTAAAACTATTATTTTCTAGTGTATATTGAGAGTGCATTTGTGTTTTTGTTTTTTTTACCTTGGGTATTGCACTTTGCCCCTACGCCCACTTAAGCGAGCAAAGCAGATTAATGCAGTTCTCCGTACCACAAGCTCTTTCAATTAAACTTTTGGCAGTAGTAGAATCTAAATAGTACTCACACTTAATTAAAAATTTCACATTACAAATAGCCTAAACATCAGTTTTTGTGTAAATAAATTGTGCACTGATTATATTTAATCACCACTTAAGGAGTAGTTGATCTTAAAATAAAAAGGTTATCTATTTTAAGGATCAACAAGTGGAGCCAAGAGCCCAGAGTGAAAAATGCATCTAGAAGCAACCGTACATATTTGTGTCATCCTGCTGAAGAGGCTATTGTGGAGATGCTTGTGAAGCATTCACACTATTGTGATCCGTTTTTCATCCGTACGTGTTTTGGCATCTTTCTTGTCCTGCAGTTTTCAAGCTATTTCAACAAATCATATATCAAGGATAATCCTGCTTTGACTTTTGGTATTTTGGTGCAATTTTAGCTTTTTGAATTCAATTTGTTTCTTGTAGAAAATTAATTGAGCTCATTTTGCATCCTTCAAATCTTTAGATCTGTTTACAACCTTTTACTGCTCCTTTCACATTTTGTTCTGGTTCAACTTCTTTCAGCTTACTTTTGCTAATTTAATCTTTTTCAGCTACTTTTAGCTCATTTCAGCCTTTTTTAGCTGTTTTGTGCATTTTGCAGATTTTTTCTGCTAACTGCAACATTTTTGTGCTTCTAACTTCTTTCTGCTAATTTAAGCTTGTTATGTTCCTTTGGAAGTTTCAGCTTTTTCTGTTATTTTAGCTACTATTATTGAGCTCTTTTTATGCAAATTTTAGCCTTTTCAACTAATTTCATATTTGCTGCACTCATTTAAACTTTTCAGTCTAATTCAGCAAAAATGTGCTCTCTCAATTTCCTCCTTGTAATTTCATCTTCTTTTAGTTATTTTCGCTACGTTTTAGCTGGTTTTATGCTAATTTAATATTTTTCCAGATACTTTCTACTTTGTTCTGCACATTTCTTTTTTTTTCCCCAGCCTATTTGGGCAAACATTTACTTTCTGCATCTACTGCTAATTTAAGCTTGTTCTACCCTTTTAAGCTACTTAGCATTTTTTTAGCTAATTTAATCTGTTTTGAAATAGTAAAGTTCCCTTTAAGTCATGTTCTCTCGGTGCAACACGATTGCTATGGGAACTAGTGCCCCCGCGCGGTTACCTGAAGGAATATACTACCGCTTTTACGGCAGGGGCGTCAGCGTCGCGCCAGAGGCCCCACCCTCTGGACATTTAAGCGGCTGACGCCCGTCCACCTTTCTCTTTTAGCACTTCACCTCACAAATACCTGAAATACTCTTCTCGGATCCTTTCTGCACCTCCATCGCTCGACCAGAGGTGAGCTCGCTCCCTACACAGAGCATACAGAGAATCTTCTACTGCGGACTGCTGGGCTGGCGAAAGCTGGCCCGGCACATTTTTCTTCACCCCGAAGTTTGCCAAGATGGTCTAGTGGCAGGGTTTTTGACTACGGACCCGAAGGTCGCGGGTTCGCGCCCCGGCCACTACCCAGCTTGGGGTGTCTATGAGTGCACATCTATTTCTCCAGCTCCCCGGGCGCTTTCGGGCTGCTCACTGCACCACCTGGTAGGTGGTTGGGTTAAATGCAGAGACGAATTTCGTCTGTGTATGGGAAACATACGCAGATGACAGGAATAGACATTATTATTATTATTATTATTATTCTCCTCTCTCCACAGATCACTTCGCTCGAGGGCACTGACTGCGCGACACCGCTACCCTGCTAACAACTAGCAGGCTAGCTGGCAAAAGCGACACAATGGACGTCGGACGACGTTAGCACTGCTAACGAGCTTAACTCTTCTCAGCCACGGCTCCTGAGAAGGTAATGCGACAACCCAAAATTCAAAAGAAGACCAGCAGGCCAGCGAGCCCCAGCTCCAGTGCCTTTTTCTCTTCTGCTTTTCTACTGCTCGGTTAGCGAACGCTAACTGCGAAGCATGCTACCTGCTAAGCTGCCGAAGCTAACAGGCCAGCAACCCCGAGCAGCTCGGCGAGAGGATGCCCTCGGACGAGGAACCCTGGCAGGCCGTGAGCTCCGGCTCCCGAACCTGCTTCAGCGGATCTGGATACCCCCCTTTTCAGCAGCAGACACCCACGAGGCCTGTCCGCTCTACTCTGGGATGCTACATGCAAGGACACTGAAAGCTTTTCTCGCGGATGACCCCGGAGAAAGGAGAGTGGAAATGGAATAACTCCGAAGTTATCTGGCTAGCTCCCATGGTTAGCATGGCTAACCAGGGGCACCCATGACAACACGCGGCGGATGACAGCGTTGCTAACACGATTAGCGCGACTACGAGCGGACAACGAAGGACTCCATCGTGAGGTATGTGAAAATGCTTGGACTAGCTTGCTTGCTAACCTTCTCATATTTTGCCTTTTCCGCTATCTTGCAAATCAACGGTAGAATTCATCGCATGACTAAGTGTTTTTTACCGATGCTACGTTGCTCGAGGGCCCGTCGTAGCACCGCTAGCGGGCTCACAAGTACCTCCAAGTTTAGCCCCGGCTAACGAGGAGACTCTGTCCAGCACAGTCCAGGAGGAGGATTTTCAGCTACCTGTTCAGCTGCGCTACCTGGTAGTTTTCCCTTGCAACATCGATGACGCTGAGAGCTTATCCACCCATGAGGCTATGGATGACTCTCTGACGTTAAACCATCTCAGGGCCCGAGGGGCCCTGGCAGGATGGACAAGGACAAGTGGCCTCGGTATCGCAGGCCCACCAGGCAGAAAGCTACAGGAGCTGCAAGGGGCCATCAGCAAAAGAAGAAGAAAGGACATGCCCCTGCACCATTACAGGCGCTCTCACTCACAGAAGGAGAGTAAATGCCTAGTTTTTACCACCAGTTTCTGTGTTTTTTAAGGAACACAAACTATCTGGTTCGGAACGTCTAAACACACAAGAACACTCAGACCCTCGTGTAATAAGGAAAAATTGCCATCCACACACGACAATAAAATCTCAAGACTACTGAATGTGTCCAGGGGCCTTATGTATCAACGGTGCGTACTCGCAAAAACCGTGCGTACGTCACTATCCACGCAAAACTCCATATGTATCAAAACTGAACTGAACGTGAATATGTGCGCACCTCCACGCCAGCCCCATGGGCAGCGTACGCACGTTTCTGTGGTTGTTGTTCCTTTGGCGACACCTAGCGGCCATTCTGAGAAGCTGTGTTCATGATGGGAAACACACCAAACACACTGATGAACAATTATTACATCCACATGGACGCAATCAGAATATAACCTGCAAAAAATATAAAAAACAGAAAGACTGAATAGTTCTGCACAGCTTAAATTCTTGTTTTTTGTTCATTTTTAGCTGTTTTAGCAGTTGCAGAACGTGATGCATGATGGGACAAGACGACATTCCTCTGTTGCAGGGTATATTTAAATGAAAACAACGTTTTTCTTTTTTTTAATTCATTCCAGATTTAAAGAACACAAGAAAACTATTTAAAAAAAAACCACAAGAAATCCTCTTTTGCCTTCATTTCATGTATTGTTTCATTTCATGTTGTTCATTCTAAATAGTTTTCTTGTGTTCTTTAAATCTGGAATGAATTTTTAAAAAAAAACATTGTACCATGCGGGATTCGAACTCATGAGGTTTGGGACGAAGGGCAAACACGCTACCCACTGACCTAAATCTAGGCATGTTAAAATAGCTGGGTCAACTTCTTATTTAAAAGTGGACGGTTTGTTGTGCGCTGAGCGTGCCAAACAAAACCTTTTTCTGTGCCTCTCTACGTCACTCAGAAGTGTCTCCAGTTCACAATCCGTGAAGTTCCTCTTTTTTCCACGTTTCGACATGATTTGCAATAGAGCAAAGACGACATTCCTAACGTGCAGGGCAAATTTAAATGGATTTGCATATTTATATGGAGGCGTGTCAAAGGCGGAGTCGGCCACTCTCTCATGTGCGCTCAATTCCACGTTGATTGTGATGTACAAAAGGAATGTGCGTGGATTCCGGTGTACGCACAGTTTGATACATCTGGATTTATTTGTGCGTACGCAGTTTTCTGGATTTGACCGTACACAACTTTTCAGTAAGAAATCCACGCAAGTCTTTGTACATGAGGCCCCTGGTCCCAAAATGGGGACAGGGCCCCAGGTTTGCCCACTCACGTAGCACGGGAACCTGGCCTTTTGAGTCCAGACTTCACTTGTTAAATGCTACAAGGAGCTGGTGGCGCGTGTGTGCGCCCTAAACAATAAAATCTCAGACTACTGAATGTGTCCTGGTCCCAAAATGGGAACAGGGCCTCAGGTTTGCCCGCTCACGCAGCTCGGGAACCTGACCTTTTGAGCCCAGACTTCACTTGTAAAATACTACAAGGAGCTGAGTATATGTGCGTGCGCACTAAACAATAACTCGTCTACTGTATGTGTAATGAAAAACAAACAAGCTGTTTCATGCATATACAAGAATGAAAGTTCCAGAGCACAGACTGCCCTGGCTTTTAACTCACCACTCGGTGGAACACGACCTACTAGGCCAAACTACGAACCGCAGTGGGACATACGAGTTTTGCCTGAGACAGTCAGATCTCGCAATGTCTTCTGCTGGGCAGACCAGCCTCCAGAGTACGTGGGAGGGGTCGAAGGTCACCCCTTCCGCACTCAAATGAAGCAAGCAGCCGCTAGACATCCCTCCCAGGGGATGCGTATGTGGCAATGTGCCCCGTAGGCCTTGAACGCACCATAGGTGCTGAGATGTGATTGGGTCTGGTGCTGGCTGCCTGTGTATAAAGGGCCCTCCCTCATTGGCTGACCTCATGATTCTTCTTCCGGTTCAGACGGTAGCGTTTGTGGCGTGGCACGCCGGGCTCAAGTTCTTCCTGGTGCCCAAAAAGAGATGAATACCTGAGACCGGCCCTGGATCTCAGGACTCTGCAGGAAAACAAGAATTTTTACAAAATACTGAACATTGCAGCAGGTCCTCCGGTCCGTGAGACCTGGAGACTACGCATGTACAGTGGATTTGTGAGATGCCTGCTTCCATGTGGGCGTCTGGAAGGCACAGGAAATTCTTCCGGTTTTGCCTTCAAAGGGAAAGCTTATAAATACAAAGTCTTACCCTTCGGTTTGAAGACTGCTCCTCATGCATTTACTAAATGTCTGGATGCAGCCTTGACTCCTCTTAGGAATCAAGGAATCAGGATTATGAACTACCTGGATGACCTCCTGGTCTTTGGTCGGGAGCAGGCCCAGTCACACTCTTGGGTGATCTCTCACCTGGAGTCTCTTGGATTTTTTTTCATAAACCCACAAAAGGAGTGACTTGACTCCGTCACGGATTACCGTATTTCTGGGAGTGCAGGTCTACACCATCCGGTACAGGGCACGGCTCTCGGAGGATCGTGCTTCCTCGATTCGCCGTTGCCTGGCAAATGTTTAAACGGAATCATCGGATTCCCCTGTAAGCGTGCCAACGCCTCTTTAGGCCTCTTGGCGGAAACCATACCCTGTGTACCACATGCATTGGTGAGGATGCGGGTCCGGCATGCATGGCTAAACCAACAAATATAACCTGCCCCCGTCTGGGTGAAGCAGAAAAAAGTTTAAAATCATCTCAACGTGCCTGAGGGCCTCGGAACCTGGGGGGACCTGTCCGTGGTCACGGAAGGGGTCCCGTAAGGTAAGGTGTCATCCCGTGTGATTATCACGACGGACACCCTGGAAACAGGATGAGGAGGCAGTCTGCAGAAATCAGAATGCCCGAGGCCTCTGGAATGATCAGGAAGTAGATTGTACATCAACTTCCTGGAGTTGTTGGCCGTATTCCTGTCAGCAAGATACTTCTTTGGTAAAGGTCTGATTGCGGGACAGCACGTCCTGGTGTAATCAGATAACAAAACCACGGTGTCATTCATTGACTGGGGAAGGGGGACGAGATCCCAAGCCCTCCTCAGCCTGACACAGAGGATACTTACATGGTGCGTTCCAGGATTATGTCGCTCAGGACAACTCATTTTCCGAGTGAACTGAGTTACGGAGCGAATGCCCTCTCAAGAGGGCCTCTTTTGGAATCAGAATGAAGACTGAACCCACGACTTGTATCAGGTCTGGTCACGGGTTAAAAGAACCTCGGTGGACTTGTTCCCATGCGGAGCCAGTTCACAATGTGACCTCTACTTCTCAAAGTTCAGGGATACCATGGCAGTTGCCTTCTTAGCAACAACAATAACATACACAAGGGACACCCTTGGTGTTTATGTTTACTTGGGAGTTGCTTTAGTGGAAGGGTTCCCCTTTCCTCTGACAGTTCTCCAACATCAGGATGGGCCTCTTGGACAGTCATAGTAGTTGTCTGCTCATGAAGCAGATGAGGGACTCGTGCATGCCCCTTATACATCATTTTTTTCCCCTGGGGACTTGGAAGGTTACCCTGTGTTTGAACTGGGGTTTTTACCTCCACATTGCCATCTGGTTGCCAGTGGCGTAATGGGTCCCTTGCGCTTTTCCTCCTGCTTCTCAAGATTTCCAGGGAAAAAGGGGATGTGGAGTAATCACACCAGAAGATGCTTATGCTGTCTCTGACTGGTGTTTTTCATCTATGTGTCCAGTGGTAACATCAGAACGATGTTTCTACATGTGGCATTTTTTCTTCTCAGGATGTGCTCTCTACATACCTTGTGGAGAGCGGCTGGGAAATGCCTGCCGTATTAAGGCAGATGTTCTCACATGCATTTTGCTGAGCATTTCAAGGGCGTGAATGGATTACGTTCCCATAGCAATCGTGTTGCACCGAGAGAACGACTGAAAGGGAACTGAAAGTTATGCACCATAACTCATGTTCCCTGAAGGAAGGGAACGAGGTGCAACACATTTGGCCCTTTTCAATGCTGAAAGCTCGGTGAAGTGCATTTTTGAGAAAGATGGACGGGCGTCAGCCGCTTAAATGTCCAGAGGGTGGGGCCTCTGGCGCGACGCTGACGCCCCTGCCGTAAAGGCGTGAGTATATTCCTTCAGGTAACCGCGCGGGGGCGCTAGTTCCCATAGCAATCGTGTTGCACCTCGTTCCCTTCCTTCAGGGAACATGAGTTATGGTGCATAACTTTCAGTTTTTCATGTTAATTTCAGCTACTTTCAGCTTAATTAACTTCTTTCTGCTAATTTCAGCTTTATTTGCTCCTTTCAGCTTTTTTTGTTGCTAGTTTCAGTTTTTTTCCCCTATTTTAGCTACTTTTTAACTCTTTTGTACTATAGCTTTTTTAGCTACCGGTAATTCCAATTTTTTTTAAAGCTAATTTCAGTTCCTTATACTTCCTTAGTAGTTTAAGCTTCTTTTTGCATTTTCAGCTACTTTTTTAGCTATTTATTTAGCAAATTTCAGCTGTTTTAATTTCCTTTGTGATAATTTATTCTTAGTTAAACTTAATTCAGCAAATATGCATTCTTGCTGCTTTCTTCTGCTAACTTTGGCTTATTTCAGCATGTTTTCGGCTAATTTCAGCTGTTTTTCAACGTTCATCAGCAGTAAGCATTCATATTGCATTTTCACAGGAAATGCAATTGCTCTAGTTATATTTGTATGTGCTTGTGCAGAAGATTACACTCACACATGTACAAGAAAGTTCATGTTCAATAATCCAGGTACCAAATCCAATAATTCTCAGTTGGGTCATCTGGATAAGAGTGAAACGTTTCTATAAAAAAGAAACTGTCCAGATGATCCGACTGAGAATTATTGGATCACACATGTACAGTTCTCACACATGTACAGTTAGCATTTTACTATCTGATTTTTGTTAATTGTTTTACGGTAAGTAAGGTCATATCGTTTGTGAATAATTGAAACTCCTGCACTTGTGCATAAGTGAAAAATAAATAAACCCTGTTAAACCATTTTACCACATCTTTACAGTTCTCAACAGAGCCTTTCCTAGTGGTGAAGAAAAATAAAAGGGGAGAAAAATAGTCACATTTCTTGCAAAAGGACAAAGTAAACCATAGGGAATGCCATTACCTGTACTGTATTCATGTTCTAAAGTAGCTTTATTTCCTAAATATTGCCCCTTAAAATGCAAAGTTCAGCTGTAAGAAAATAAATAAATAAAATCTGTACACATTTTGCAAATACAATGCATTTTTTAAACCAATTGATTACTATTATTATTTTATTTATTTATTTTATTATTATTGCCAAAATGAAGTTTGATTGCTCTTCAGTTCACTTCATAAACCCATTTCAGAAATGTGACTTCAATAAATGTTTTCGTTGCACTCCAAACAGACAATAGGTTGGTGTTAACCTCTTCAGACACTGTCACCGTTCCTCTTTTATAACATCAAATTCACCACTGGTTATAAATTCTGTGCATCATCCTGAGGTAAACACAGTGACTTGTTCAATGTTTTCATTCAGTCACCTTCTATTACTTACCATCATTTTAGGAACATGTTGAAGAGACTCTTTCTAATTTCCACCATCGCACCAAGTCTTCGGGTTACAGTACTGATCTCTCTTGGCAGCATCAGAAAGTGTTCCTCAGCAAGCTTCCTTATCGCTGATGTCAGCAGGGGAGTCTAACCGGACCTTCGCAGAACAGACAGTTCAGTCATCCCAAATAGGAAGACTTTTGCTGACATTTTTCTATTCAAATAGTGCACACAAGAAACTATATTTGACCCTGGGTGTGTCGCCTTCATTTCAATGCAAGTAACTTTTTAGACAATTTGATTCCTACGGTGTGATGGATACTGTCATTTCTTCCACTTTTAGCCCTGACAGATTCTCTTGTAGTTTTTTTTTCTAGTACAGATTCATTGAAAACAGTGAATACTGTTGTGTTTTGTTTATTGTCCCCCGAAGAAAAAGGAAGCGACGTGATGTCTGCCTGCCCACCTTTTGAACAGCAACAAGATTCATGCTGAGAAGGAAGCTTTGTACATTGTACCGGTATGCTTCTGCTTCCCTATGGGCACATTTTTCACCCTTTTAAAGAGGTGCAACATCCAAATTGTTACTTTATTTTCAGCATGATTTTGAGATACCTGCAGAAAATATCAGTGCGTGTCTCTTTTGAATGATTATTGTGAAATCACTGCAGCTGGCACTTATACTATTTTGCTTTGAATCCCTGTGTGTAGATGATACAGACATTATGTATGTCTGCGGTGATCTACCTTTTATAAGTAGTTTAATAGTTCAAGACTGTAATCCTTATTCTGTACTTTATAAACATGTGACTCCCTCCATACTGTCATTTTACTCTGTTGCTCCTTATTATGTGTCCTTGTCTGGAAATGTTTGGCCAATCATTGTGAAAAAAATGGGTTATGTCCCTGAACAGGTCACTAGTCCATCTCACGGCTAGAAACATAATACAAAGTAAAATAGTTTAAAAAACAGTATTTTTTCTACATGAATTAATGAACTAAAGACTGAAAATATTTTATTTTAATTTTATAAATTAATCTTTTGCTTTCAGTTATGAATAAAATGGTTAATCCAAGAGAAATATTTGGATATTTCTGCTAAAATGGTAATAAAACACGCTTAAAAACGAGCTACAGCTAGCTGCTTTTGCAACTACTTGCAGTTGCAAGTGGCCCGCAACAAAAGGCCAATCAAAAATATAACTACTGCAGGTAAGATATTAACTGTTCATACTAAAACTCATAACTGACTACAACATACAACTGTCATAATTTGTGTTTCTGTTGGTTTTAGTGGGTCTTTTGTGATTAAATATGTTTGTATCTTATGTTTCCTGTGTTTAGGCTCACTTAGTGTCCTGACCAGCTGCATCACGGTGTGGTTTGGTGCATGCACTGCATCATGCCGCAAGAGCCTCCAGCGCATCGTGAAAGCAGCTGAGAAGATCGTCGGCACCTCCTTGCCCTCACTGCAGGACTTACACAGCAAACGCCTCACTCGGAAAGCCCACTGCATGGCAGGTGATCCCACACACCCACTACACAGCCGCTTTAGACTGCTGCCATCAGGGAGGAGACTGAGGAGTCTCCAGGCTCGAACCAGCAGACTGAGAGACAGCTCTGTTCATCAGGCAGTCAGAATGCTAAACACTCTGCCTGCTCTGCCTCCCCTCCCATTTGAACTGCCTTAACACAAAAAACTTTCTCACACATTACCACTCAACACAAAGTTTTTAACACTGGACCCTGTGTCATCAAACGGGTTATTCACTAAACTCTCGGTCATGTACTCATTCAGTTTGCACTACTTCTCATATTTGCACTAATGTTTGTATTACATTACTGCCTATAGTCATACTACTGTTTACATTCACTGTTTACATTTATTAATACGGTTTACATTTATTACTACTGCTTTACATTTATTACTACTGTTTACATTTACACTACTTTTATCTACACTACTGCAGATACATATACAGCATTCTCTGACTAGCCTTATCTAAGGATGCCAAATGTGCCTTATGTGCCTCACTGCATATGCCACTTTGCCTCTATACCAACATCAACTACCTCATACATATACTGTGTACATTAACTTATATGCTGCTGTGCCACTCTTTGCAAATGTCAATGCTAGAACCTTCAGTTTATTTTATAGATATACTTTTTATACTTTTTATACTACTATGCAAAAACTCAGGACAGTATTACACTTTTATTATTTCATTTTATGCTTATGTTCATTGGGTGTTTGGTGTTTTAGGGGTGTTTGGTGTTTCAGTGTTGGTGTAAATTTTCATACTTTTATACTATTATGAAAAAACTCAGGACAGTGTTACACTTTTACTATTTTATGCTTATGTTTATTAAATGTTTTAGTGTTTAGTGTTTAGATGGTTACTGTTGCACCGAGGGACTGAGAGAAAAGCAATTTCGGACCTGTGTATGTCCTGTACATATTGCAGTTCTGACAATAAAGTTGACTTTGACTTTGACTTATTTCACAGTGAGCAATCAACTCAGCTACTTCCACTTGCCTAATTACCTCCTCCCAGTATATTCGATCTCTTTTCATTTTCACGTTAGCAGTGCATCATAGGCTCCATGTCACATCAGGTTTGTGTTCCTCATTTTCTTGTGCACTCCTGCAATCGTCTGAGTTTTGAATGTTTTATGTTTCTGCTTTGGCAGCCATTGTTTTTTACACCATTTTTATATTTTGAATTCCTCTAGTCTTTCTCTGCATTCTGGGTTCACTCCTACCATGAACCAAACATTAACTTTTCCACAGAACTCCTTCAAACTGTCTGAATCATCACTTTAACTGGATCTTACAACCTGCCAAGGAGCAAAAGCCATTCCGATTTAACCTATTTCAGCTTAACATTTTAGTTTAGAGGCAGTATCATACAATACATTCTTTTGTTGTAGTTTTCTGTCTGTACATGACATTGTAGAACGCTTTCATTCATATACAGGTGACCCCCGACCTACGACCCCATCGACCTGCGAACCACGGGACCTACGAACATATCATATTTAATAAAAATATGAAATTACTGTATTAAAAAAAAAAAAAAAATTTTTTTTTTTTTTTTGTGTTTTTGTGTTTAAATGTTCTTAATTTCATGTTCTGGTTGTTTTAAAGGCTTTATAAATAATAATTATGATAAAAAAGATCATTTCTGATCATTTTTGAGCAATTTCTGAGCAATCTTGGGCAACAGGAAGTAGGTCTTCAGTTTACACGGTCACAAATTAATGTAGAACACCGGACGGCGGACGCCATTTTAGGTTCAGTCACTGGGGTCTCCGGTCACAGAACACCGGACGCCATTTTAGGTTAGCTGCCCGGGAGCCAGCCGAAGACTGGTGACCAGGATGGCTTCATATGGATTAATTACGAGCTGGAAACGTCTCTGTGAACTTTGTGGATGTCTCAGGCAGCAGCGGATTTATCGGTGATCGTGCCAGGCCGCCGTGCGAACACCTCCGGCCGGCCTGGCTACACCTCCGGCCTGGCTAGCTCCAGAAGCTAACACGGGAGCTAACACGGTAGCCGGCCGAAGACTGGTGACCAGGATGGCTTCATATGGATTAATTACGAGCTGGAAACGTCTCTGTGAGCTCTGTGGACGTCTCAGGCTGGAGCAGGAGCTACAGATTGATCGCGCCGCCGCTCCAACACCAGCTCATGGCTTGGCTAGCAGAAGCTAGCCAGCTAGCTAACACAGGTCTGGAGCAGCTGCGGTGGTTCACTGGCCGGCCGCCGCGCTGCTCGGCCCCGACAACAATCAACGCATGGCAACCTAAGATGTCGGCTTTGACCATCTCAAAGTAAGAAAATATATTTTTATTTATTCTGTAAATGTGAATAGCAATGTTTAACATTACAGTACACTACTGTACATTTAATGTGTGTGCGCGCTCCGTTAGCATGATAAATAAAGGTTGAATGAATGAATGAATGAATAATTTTTTTTTTAAATATAATTTTCACCCCCTACCTACGAACGGATCGAGCTGCGAACGGTTCTTAGGTCCCAAACTCGTACGTAGGTCGGGGGTTACCTGTATTCACTAACAAAACCACACAAAGCATTTGGTTCATGTTTCACTATCATAATTTTGTTTTATAAAATGTATATGAACTACCGGTAGTTTAAGTCACTGTGATTTTAAAAAATAAATAATAAAACACATGTATGGACTCTGCTACTTTTTTGTTCTAAAAAGAAAGAGAGAAAGAACCCCCATTTTTTAGTTTACTATACTTAATTTGCAGATTAGCGTGCATGAAAAAAGATAGAGAAAAAAAAAGCTTTTATCCTAATTAAGAGCAGCAGCAGATCTCAGAGTCCCTGGAAGCCCATTTGTTATCATTTGTAGGTCCAGTTTTATGAAAATTACTGTAATCCTGTAGTGTGCAAGAAGCTAATACATTTCGATTTGCTGCTTTCTCTCCAGGCAGACCTGGAGGTGTCAGACTTTATCCGCTCCCATCCTGCCGGAGGGGATATCGCCCGGTTTGATAAATGATGAATTCCTGATGGATTGCCTCCAGTCAGTCAGTAGACAGAAAATAGCTCACAGCTCATATGACAAATGTTACCCCACCCACACTCCATTTGACCTTAGGAAAGATGGACAGCCCACTTTGTTGTTATTTTTCCTCTATCTTTTTTAAACAACACGCTCAACTGTCAGTAGAGCTAACAATTACCATGTCCACCCACCAAATGAATACATTTTCAGACGACAGATTTAATCAGTTTAACATATGCCTGAATTGATTTTAAGCTTCAGAATCATTAATTAAAGCACAGGACATTTCCTGGCAAGCTGCACATTGATGGAGAGCAGATCATTAGTGGTCCTTTGGGTCCTTGTAATATACTCTTCTGACAGTGGGCAATTCAACAACAACTCCAGTATGAGGACCCAACTTACAAATCAACCTTGTTGACCTGTAATTTGTTGTAGGGTGGATTTTTCAGCTACTCTAAGAATAAGGAGCTATTTCCTAGTGGTTGTCAGTTATTGGTTTTACAATAGGTATTTGGATTTGTTAGAAACTAAATAGAAATAATTACATGTCTAATAGGACTACAAACACATATATATTTTTTTTTTTAAATCAGTACTGTGTAGTAAGTTGTGCTGATTAATTAGGCCTGCCGAGTCTCACTGAGGACCTTGGTTCAATAGCTATGATTACCAATCCTAAAATCAATGATGTCCTTATTTCTACACTTGTGACTATTGGCATTTTGATAGATCTCATACTACAGGGTATTGCGTGTAATTAAAAGGCATGACAAGGACTATTATGGTTGCAAGGATATTTTATTTGTGATCACATCAGTTTCCAAACTCATATCTTGCTGCAAGCCCAGAAACTCGAACCTACACAGCAGCACTAATCTGAATCAGAGCAGATGAAATAAAAACGCATAGCATAACAATGTCTTCTCCCACCACCACACAAGCACACATACTTTAAAAAACCTGGTGACCTTTATGAGAGTGGTGCGTATAATCCAATGGTGGAGGTAATGACATATTTTTTGGGAATACTTTTTCCAAAAATAAAAATAAAACAAAAACAGTCTATAGCCCATTTTTTGAGCATTAATCATTAGAAACGTTGCAGTTTTCTCGCATATTGTGAACAGGAAGACCCAGACAAGTTCAAGACCCAACAAAAAATGAGCTCTTGATTGCAACTAACATTGATTTCCTGAGTCTGTGGATGACCACAAACCAGTGTCTGGTGTTTGATTAAATGCCAGTGCCGTGTTAGGAAAAAAACACCAGAGGTTATCTCCTGCTTGCTGTCTGCACTATATTGGTGATGGAGTGGGGATGTTTTATTGGTTAGCACACAGAGCAGCTTCCTATTGAACAAGTACTTTGACATATGGTGCAGCTTCTACTTATCTTGATACAATTACAATCAGGAGCAAAGAAGAATATAGGATCTACAGACCACAATCTGATGGAGCAAGAACAATCAGATTCACACTAACCACACCAACAAAATTTTAAACCACCGTCTTCTAATAGAGATAAGAAAATGTTTGATAAAACAAGAAAACATTAAACTTTTTATTAACAATTTAGATACAAAATTACTAATACAGGTAGTCCTCGACTTACGACGGCCTCAAGTTACAATGTTTTACGGTTACGACTCACCTCCCATAAAAATAAATAAATAAATAAATAAATA
>JBBPBX010012265.1:35892-54370 GCA_038048925.1 Garcialebias charrua | reverse complement strand
AACACAGCACATCTGCAGCATTTACTGTGAGCTGGTGTTGTTTCTGCTGACCTGTATGTTACTTTGTACTCACTGCTCGATACAAATACATGTGGTATTATTACCAAGAAGTTCATCTGCTTTTCTCTATGTTGTAAAGAGAAAACCGCAATCTGCTTCTCTCCTACCTTTAGTACGAGTGTTTATTCAGCACAAAATCTCTCACTTATGTGGAAAACGACAGTGTAAAAATCCTAACTAAAGCGTCTGTGCTTTCTTCTGAATGTCTGGTTTTTATATGAAAAAACAAACACAAAATTACTTGTGTACAGAAACATTTGGTTGTGCTACTGAGACGAGTTTGTGTTTTTGAAGGCCACAACAAAGTCACTGTGGAAGTGCAGGAAACAAGCAGGAAAGGGCTTCAATACTTCTTGTTTTTCATTTAATTTATAAGAAACGGTTTGACTCGTCTGTGTAAGACATGTTAAAACAGAACTAATTTATGTTTCCTGTCAGACCAGCAAGCCCAGATTAGCTTTTTTTTATCCAACCATCAATGCCTGATCCTTGCTTGAATTTGTGGTTGAAGTTAAAGATCCACTGACATGATTTTTCTACTATTCATCAAATTGCTCAAAATGTATATATTTTATCATTTAAATATGTTAGTTTTTGCAAACAAAATGATAAATCACTTTAATTTTGCTTTAAAAGTGATTTTGAACTTCAAGCCGTGTTTAATCATGGGAAATCCGTTTACACCTGAACGCACCATCTGTGACGTAATGTCCAGAGTGAGAGGCAGAGGGCTCCAGTCTCTTCAATAGCGGACATTTTAAAACTTGACTAATTTATCAATCTAGGTGAAGATTTGAGCTATTTGTCTTCATTTTGGGAAGCAGAAAATAGTTTGGGTGATGGAACAAGAAACAACAGGATCTAATTTAGGTCTGATGCTGTATCAGACTGACCTTCATGTGGAGCTGCGCACACCGTGACAAGCTCAGAGCTCTGCCTCAACTCTGGACATTACATCACAGATGGTGCGTTCGGGTGTAAACGGATTTCCCACGATTAAACACAGCTTGAAGTTCAAAATCACTTTTAAAGCAAAATTAAAGTGATTTATCATTTTGTTTGCAAAAACTAACATATTTAAATGATAATATATATATATTTTGAGCAATTTGATGAATAGTAGAAAAATCAAGTCAGTGGATCTTTAACTTAATCAACATTAAACTAAGCCGTCAGCAATACTTGCTGCAAATCCCTCTCAAAGTCATGGTACCAACTTTAAAGCTCAGTCCAAGGTGACTACTGTGCAGCAGACTCTAGCAAATTATTATTTTTTAATTTTTCACAAGCTCTAGAAGAGAATGAAACAAAAACCTGCCTTTTATCATATATTGCTGAATGTATTGTTTGAATAAAACAGATGCAGTTGCATATGCAACTATAATATTGCTGTGGTGGGAAAAATCATCACGGCAACTTCATATTAGGCACAAGTTCTTTAATGTGACTAATGTCATGCCATTTTACGAGTTTAGGAATCAAACCAAATCATTAAACGAGCCAATGCATAAGCGTTTAATATTACTATTCACATGCTATACTTTTGTTTCAGTCACAATTTTCCATTCACAGCTACTCCTGCAGATCTGAAAAGGCTTGTGCTAAAAATACATGAAAACATGCAGCTCAGTCATAAATAGTGAGCTTCTCTGATGTTTGGTAGCAGTCCAGCGTGGACGGAGTTCACAACAGCTGCAAGCTGTTTTCACATAGACATCAGTGACATTCTGTTGGAAGGAGTGAGAAAACCCAGAGCTCTGGTTTACAGTAGAAACAGAATTCATTATTCAAACGAGTCAAAGAAAAACATGAGTGAACTGGCATCTTGATATTTTTCACAGCTTTCACACAGCCGCTTTTAATGTTTTTTTGATTTGTAAGGATCTTCTCATGGATTGTTCATCCTACAGTAGTGTGATGATAACTAGCATTTGAGCTTTGTAAATGTTACTAAATTGTTGTGAACAAACTTTTTTCCTCACAAATGTTACACCTCTTATACAGTTATACAGATATATTATATATTCCATACCATTTTATCATATCATATTATAATATATTATGTATTGTTTATACATCAAAATGCAGATATTTAGCTTTCTTCCATGCAGAGCGAAACTCACTGCTATTGAGTGGACTGTTCTTTTATGGCCCTTTCTAGTCAACTATACGCTCCTCAAAGAACTTTACAACACAGTGTGTGCCTTCTTTTACCCATCCACAGTCATCAGTGCTTTAGATCACATTCATACACCAATGGGGCATATCAGAGGCAATGAGGGGTTCAGTGTTTTGCCCAGGGACACTTTGACATATATGATGGAGTCAACTCTCTGACTCTCTCATTGGAGGACGCCTGCTCCATCCATTTAGCCACAAGAATACAGTGCACAAACCAACCTCTCATTGACTTCCATTGTATCTGAGCTCAGAATGTTCTCTTCAAAACTGGACATGAAGTGTCTTTTTAACTTGTTTTTTCATTCAACCTTTATTTACACAGATTAGTCTCATTGAGCATCGAGGACTCATTTACAAGAGAGACCTGTTAATTTTCACATCTCCTACAAGAAATCCTGTTGAAACATAAAAACGATGAATGATGATCAGAAGTTCCCACTGCTTACAGTTCAGGGATTCTTTCAGCACAACTCATAGTTTTTTACACAACAGCTGTTTACTTGAGGCTTGCTTTTTACTCTGCATTTCTGCCTGTATTATTAGGTGTGCTGTTCAAAACGAAAGTGAGTAGTTACCATGGCAACTATAATAAACCGCTGGCAGCAGCATTAACATTTCCTCTGATCTTGGTTCTCATTACGCTTTTAAAGTTTTTTTTTTTGCAAAAAGTCGGCATTTTGTCATTTTAGATTAAACAAGGCTGTCCTCAATTAATGTTGGACTTTAGATAATACGATAACTATAAATAAATTATAATTATCTAGTTATTACACAGCACTTCTGACAGGTTAAATTTTGAAAACTTTAGTTTTTAGCAGTTTGGTCTTTGTGGGAAAAAGTATTCACTGTACTAGAAAAAGTAGTACTAAATATATCACACTGTACTAGAAAGTATCAATGATGTATTAAGCTGTGTTTTTCACAGCTGACGAGCAAGCTGGAGGATGCTCTTTTCCACTGAGTTATTCTGAGACGCTTGTTTTCTGCCAGCAGAATAAAACCCAGTTTGTGCTGTGTTGCTGTGAAACTTGTAAGAGTGCATGCTGAGCACAGAAGTTTTCACCATCAACAATGTGTATTTTAGACAGAAAAATGGCTAGTCCTGTTTGCAGTGAATGTTGCCTTGAAAATACAATAAAAACCAAAAAAATGAAGTAAAAACACCACCCATATATCTTTACATAGAGATAGAGGATTTTTTTTTTAAATCCTGTATTACCAAGAAAAAGTTTATTTTTATTTTTAAAGGGTAATCTTTAATTTCTGCCTTATGTGTATAAACTACCAGTGGTGGGCAGCGCTAGTCCAAAAATTAGTTCCGCAATTTCTGAAGCGCTTATTAAGTTATTTAGGTCCACAATTTCAAAAGTGCTTATGTCTTAGGAAAACTAACGGAAGCTAATTTTAAAGCGCAAGTTCAATTTAACACTTAGTAGCCAACAACAAGTTATGCAATATTTGCACTACACTGCCAACTAACGGTACATAAACTGTTATACACCTTCATCCTATCTATAACCGCGAATCGCTGGGGATGTCATTTCCTACAATAGACCTTTCGCTCATGGTCTAAAAATTAAAAAGTTGTTGAATGTGTTGAGGATTGCTATTTCGGCTGCTTCTTTGTCTTTTTCTTTTGTTTATTGTAGATTTTTCATTAAAAATGCATTGATAAAGTAATTTTAAAACTGTTTACTGGAAAACTGAAGCTGCAATGCATTATGGGCACATGACGAAAGCAAAGCACGGAGTACAGGAAACATTAACCATTGCCTTCCTGCTACGTAAGCAGACACAGCAGCATTGTGGGAAATGTCTGTAAAATCAGAACCATGACTGAAAGCAACAGGAAGAATGGGCATATACCTTCTCTCAATGATTGCTGTTAGTTGGGAGGGGAGCTGTAGAATGGATCATGTGCATTGTGATTCATAACAGTTAAAAGGGGAGCTGTAGAATGGATCATGTGCATTGTGATTCATAAAAGTTAAACTTTCCACTGTTCAAGATAATGAATACTGATAATTAGTTATTAGTGGTACTGCATTTTAAATAGAAAAAGCGTAAATCTGCTTATGAATTATAAAAATTAGTAAATCCGCTAAAGCGCAAATAAATTGATTGGGTCCGCAATTAGCAGATTTGCGCTTTGGCGGGCTGGTGCCCACCACTGCAAACTACCTACCAGTATCCAAGATGGCGCCTTTGTTGATGGTACGCCGTCTACTTGCTCTCCTGGGGCCTCATGTATCAACGGTGCGCACGCACAAAAACCTTACGTACGCCATTTTCCATGCAAAACTCTGTATGTATCAAAACAGAACTGAACGTGGAAATGTGCGCAGCCCCACGCCAACTCCAGGGCTGGCGTACGCACGTTTCTGTGGTTTTGGTTCCATTGGCGACACTTAGAGGTGATTCTGAGAAACTGTTCATGATGTGAAAATCATTATTGTTCACACCAAACACACATGATTAACAATTATTACATCCACATGGACGCAATTAGAATATAACCTGCAAAAAATATAAAAAACAGAAAGACTGAATAGTTTTGCACAGCTTAAATTCTTGTTTTTTGTTTATTTTTAGCTGTTTTAGCAGTTGAAGAACGTGATGCATGATGGGACAAGACGACATTCCTCTGGTGCAGGGCATATTTAAATGAATTTGCATATTTATATGGAGGCGTGTCAAAGGCGGAGTCGGCCACTCTCTCATGTGCGCTCAATTCCACGTTGATTGTGATGTACAAAAGCAATGTGCGTGGATTCCGGCGTACGCACAGTTTGATACATCTGGATTTTTTTGTGCGTACGCCGTTTTCTGGATTTGACCATACGTCACGTTTCAGTAAGAAGTCCACGCAAGTCTTTGTACATGAGGCCCCTGTACTTTTTACTGTTGTTTCTGTTTTGCCTTTTTTTCATCGACGATGCATACTCGCTTCTGGTCTATGATCGCTCAACTCTTCTAAGTATACGAGACTCGCTACTCAACGCACCGACTACGGACAAATATGGACATTTTAAGCCTCCACCACCTCCACCTTTCCTGGCGTCTGTTCCAGCCTTCCTACACCGTAACGCCAGCACGTCGCCACGCAACAAGCGACGCAAAAGACGTGGAACAAGAGCGGGAGTCCTGGTGAGATTTAAAAAGTATCTCTCCTCTCACAGTACGGCTACGGCTGACTTACCTCCTGAATTCAGCGTCTTTGATGTCCATCGTTCATTGATTCATCGCCATCGCTGCCTTGTTGCTGTCAATCATGACGTCAGCGATCAGTATCCATCTTGTCCCCCGGTGAAGAACCAGAACCGAGGCTGCGTTAAACAGAACCTCCGCCCGCTCGCTCGAGCTGCGGGTGACGTAGCTGGCTGTGTTCCAGTACGTGCAACACTGTTTAACGCCCGATCAATCACTAATAAAACTTTTATATTAAGTGATTTGATCTCAACTCATCGTCTGGATCTGTTTCTGATTACTGAAACTTGGCAAAAATTACACGACAACAGCTCCTTCTCTGAACTCCTCCCATCTGGCTGCTCCTACCTGAGCGCTCCGCGCGGGTTTGGAAGAGGGGGGGGGGGCTGGCTGCTGTGTTCAGAGATGCGTTCAAGTGCCGCCTGTTGCCTCAGAAAAACTACAACAGCTTTGAAATTATGTTGTTTGTGCTGGAATCTGCTAAACCTCTGCTGTGTGGGCTCTTTTATCGGCCACCACAATATAATAAGGACTTTCTCAGTGAGTTTTCAGAACTACTGGCTGAACTGCTGCCAAAATTTGACTCCCTGCTTTTTTGTGGAGATTTCAACACACATATCTGCTGCCCAAGTAATCAACTTGGATGTGAGTTTCAGGACCTTCTGGACTCTTTTAACTTGTCGCAATCTGTCTCAGGGGCCACGCACAGTCAGGGTCATACATTGGACTTAATTATCTCCCACGACCTTCACATATTTGCTGTGGAGATTCTGGACACCTGTATTCTTCATTAATGTTTCTCATGGTTCAATTATGGGGGCAAAATGTCACACTGTTAACTCCTGTAATCACACATCAGTGACAAAGAAGTCAAGCAAATGTCGGATTTGTCTGATGTTGTTACTGATCTCAGGGATTCAGCCCAACCCAGGTCTCTCCATTAACTACAGTACACCTAATGAGTTTAAAAGTATTTCAGGTCTCCGCTTCCTACATGTAAACGCTCGTAGCCTCCTTAAAGTGAAACTAAACCCAGGTTGAGACGGTAACTCCTCCTTCCAAAATCTCCCTGAAAATGGGCGTGTCGAGAGACAAGGAGGGGTGGAGGTAGAGTTGTGCTTTTGTTCACGCCTCCACCTGCAACAACCTAAAACAAATTAAACCTCTAGCCAACAACATACACCAAGCAACAACAAAGAATAAACATGTAGATGTATTTATCTATTCCACCCATTCCATCCAAAACCAAAGGCCTAAAAAATGAAAATGAAAAGAAAAATAAAACCGCTTGTCAGGAGTGAAATGCAGCACTTCCATATAAGGTATGCACTTCTCATCTCTGCAGGGGATTGGCTCTGCTTGAACCACCTGTGTGACATCACACATGAGCAGACATGTCACACATGAGCGTTTGCACAAATAAGAAAATTAAGGTGTAATCCACCAGTTCAACCCATAGAACTACCGTAAACACATTTTTAGACCAAATATTGCCAAATATTGCCAATTTACACAGATATGCACAATTATGTGAGAATAAACACAGCCATAGTGCTAGATAACATTTTAAACACATTCTAGGGAGTTTATCAGCTAAAAAAAGTTAATTTTGGGTTTAGTCGCACTTTAAAAAAACTAGATGAATTGAAAATCCTAATCAGTTCTTCTGGGGTAGATGTGATCCTTATCTCTGAAACTTGGCTCAAGAAATCTGTTCTGAAAAATTATCTGGTAATCAATGAATTCAAGATCTATCGTTGTGATCGTAATAAAAGGGGAGGTGGAGTCGCTATTTACATCAGAGACTCCTTGGCTGCCAAGATTGCGTCTAAAAAAACAATCGCAAACCAGTTTGAGGCTTTAGCTGTGAACATCAGTTTGAAGGGAGGTCAGATCTTAACTGTTGTAGGTTGTTATTGTCCCCCCTCCGCAACACCTGAGGCTCTGTACTCCCTGACTGAATTCATAGGTAACTTAAAGTGCGACTAAACCCAAAATTAACTTTTTTTAGCTGATAAACTCCCTAGAATGTGTTTAAAATGTTATCTAGCACTATGGCTGTGTTTATTCTCACATAATTGTGCATATCTGTGTAAATTGGCAATATTTGGCAATATTTGGTCTAAAAATGTGTTTACGGTAGTTCTATGGGTTGAACTGGTGGATTACACCTTAATTTTCTTATTTGTGCAAACGCTCATGTGTGACATGTCTGCTCATGTGTGATGTCACACAGGTGGTTCAAGCAGAGCCAATCCCCTGCAGAGATGAGAAGTGCATACCTTATATGGAAATGCTGCATTTCACTCCTGACAAGCGGTTTTATTTTTCTTTTCATTTTCATTTTTTTAGGCCTTTGGTTTTGGATGGAATGGGTGGAATGGATAAATACATCTACATGTTTATTCTTTGTTGTTGCTTGGTGTATGTTGTTGGCTAGAGGTTTAATTTGTTTTAGGTTGTTGCAGGTGGAGGCGTGAACAAAAGCACAACTCTACCTCCACCCCTCCTTGTCTCTCGACACGCCCATTTTCAGGGAGATTTTGGAAGGAGGAGTTACCGTCTCAACCTGGGTTTAGTTTCACTAACACAATGGGCCTCATGCAAGAACATGTTCGTATTTTTATCCTAAATTTCTCTTACTTTTGTTCGTATGAAGCGTTCGAACGAACATGCCACGTCAGATTCAACAAACTCTTCTTTCCTCAGGAAAAGTGTGTAAATGAGCTGCGTACGTATGATGAATTGCACCTGTTCAATCCACCTGATCGTGCACGCGGAGAGGTCATTTACATAATTCTCACCTCTCAAAACACCATACCTGTATAAGGCTACGTTTCCTGCCTCAGAGAGCAGGAAGTGTCCATTCAAAAAGATGACAGCGAGAAGTATAAAGAAGAACTTTACTGGTGCGGAGATTGAAGTTCTGCTCTCAGAGTAAATAACTAACTAACTAAATTTTTATTTATTTATACAGGCTAGCCTCGTTGAGTCACGGGGACTCATTTACAAGAGGGACCTGTCTCACTCACACCAAACAACCATCCACTCTCACACTCACACCTAGGGTCAATTTAGAGTCACCAATCAGCCTAACATGCATGTTTTTTGGTCTGTGGGAGGAAACCGGAGTACCCGGAGGAAACCCACGCATGCACGGGGAGAACATGCAAACTCCACCCAGAAAGGCCCCGGACCGGGATTTGAACCGGCAACCTTCTCGCTGAGAGGCAGCAGCTCTACCAGTTGTGCCACCGTGCTGCCCAAATAAATAAATCTGTAATTGTTAGCAGCGTCAGCTGTGAATCTGCTTTAAAGCCGAGGACCCACTCAAACGTGCGGCACGCACGGACCATCCCCGGGGCACGGGGGGGTGGCCCGGGCGCGACGTGCGGGAGGCGCACGGGGGTCGACGTGGGGCGCTCGGCGATCCTCGGCACGCGGCCGGCCCACGGAACTTTGTACCCAGCGGCGTGGCGGTCCTGCTCGGCCGTGACCCGCCGCGGCCCCCGAGTACCCGCGTACTCGTCCGCGACCCGTCCGGGCCGCGGCGGTGGGTGTGAAGCCGCTTTATTTTAATTTAACCAATTTAACCAATTTGTGTCGTTGCAGTTAATATTATAATATTATAAATCTGTAATTTTTAGCAGCGTCAGCTGTGACTCTGCTTTAAAGCCGAGGAATGAGTGCTGTAATGTCATGTCTCCCGTGGGTTGTACAGTCACAGAAATAAAAATCGTATTTATCTCTCCAGCCCTGCTCTGGTTTTTCTTTGGTCAAATATTTTTAATTTTAGTGTAAACAACTGTGTTACATTATAGTTTCACTTATTCAGAAGAGCTGTCGCGCACCGCCCCCCCCCCCACATGCAAGTGTCCGATGTGTTTTTGAACAAAAGCATTTTAAAATGTCTCGAAACTTCAATTAACTTCATATTAATATTGTAGTGCTATACAACAAAATTAATAGCCGCTTTATTTTAATTTAACCAATTTGTGTCGTTGCATTTAATATCCATCCATCCATCCATTTTCTTCCGCTTATCCGGGGTCGGGTCGCATTTAATATTATAGTTCTAATTCAAACAGAAAATAGTGAGTTATAGGTAAATGATCAGAGAATAATTCCAAATCCTCAATTACAAATTAAAAAGTTACCAACAAGCCAGCCATCTCCATGCGCACCTTGCGCAAGACGCGTGCCAACAGCACTGTTTTGCAGCACAAATGAGTCATGCGCTCCTCCTGGCCATCGCGCAACCACATTTAGCAGGTTATATTTCGAATCAGATATAATTTGGACATTTATGGAGTGGTATTGCTTCCGATTGAGGAATGGGAATGCGTCAGGTGAAGGTGCTTTGATCCGTATGTGTGTACAGTCTATTGCTCCGATGGTGTTTGGCAGTCCAGCAATAGCATGAAAATCAGTCTTAATTTGTACTTGTTCTGCGGCGGTGTATGGGAATTTTATGTACCTGGGTGTTAATTTGAGGAGGGCTTTGATGACCAAGGGGAGCGCACGACTCACCGAAGCCTGCGACACACCAGACAAATTAAACTTAAAATTATAATTCTAATTCAAACAGAATAACCTATTGTCAAGAATAATTATGGTGCGTGATTTTTTTAAACCCAAAATATTTTCTAAATAACGAAGTATAAAGTTATTAGTGGAGAAAATCCGTCTGGATAACAGCAGACTGACTGCTCGTAAAATATACGACAGGTCTGGACCACACGTAAATTTTGTTCGTATCTGAAAAAAATCTTAGGATACGAAAACATTGTTGAATGCCACAAATGCTCCTAAATCACTCGTACGCACAGTTTAAGAACAAATCTGTGCGTACGAACGGTTCTTGCATGAGGCCCAATTAGATTGTTATGGCAGGAGATTTCAACATTGATTGGAATAAGTTGACCCCCCTCTGTGATAAATTCAAGGACTGTTGTCTTTCTCTCAATCTAACACAACTTATTGATTCTCCCACCAGACCAAACAAAAAATGTCCTGAAAAATCTTCCAGCTTAGATCTGTTTTTCACAAATGCACCTCACAAATTTCCTGGTACAGGTGTATTTGCTAACATTTTGAGTGATCATTCCGTAATAGCAGCTCTTAGATCTACTAAACTTCCACCTGCTAAGCCCAGAATAGTTCAAAAAAGGGATTTGAAACATTTCTGTGAACAGTCATTCCTCTGGGATCTATCCCACTTTGATTGGCAACGTATTCTATTAATC
The DNA here is from genome assembly GCA_038048925.1 of Garcialebias charrua. Classification (NCBI taxonomy): domain Eukaryota; kingdom Metazoa; phylum Chordata; class Actinopteri; order Cyprinodontiformes; family Rivulidae; genus Garcialebias; species Garcialebias charrua. The sequence goes on along the minus strand of JBBPBX010012265.1, from coordinate 43,676 downwards.
AACGACGTGAACACCGCTTGGAATTATTTTCATGACAGTTTCATTTACTTTGTAAATAAACACGCCCCTTTCCGGAAGTTCAGGATAAAGGGCCGTGACAGCCCCTGGTTTACTCCTGAACTAGCTGACCTTCTGCATAGGAGAGATCATCTCTGGGCCGCAGCAAGAAAATCACACTCAGACACTGATTGGATGAATTTTCGGCAGCTGAGGAATAAATGCACAACTGCCATCAAAGCCGCAAAGCGTAATTACTTCTTATCTCAGACCTCCAAAAATCTAAACGATCCTAAAAAATTCTGGAAAACCATCAAATCTCTCTCAGGCATCCCCCAATCATCTGACCTTCCATCACAACTTCTTGTTGACTCTGTTCCTGTGTCAAATAAGCACGAGATCCTGAACTGTTTCAACAAACATTTTGTTGCTTCTAGTTCATTATTTGACACAGTTATAAATGGAAAATCATCCACTCCATCTAATAACCAAACTTCTACAAATCAAATCCCTCCTACAAGCCAATCCTCAGTTAATCACACCTTCTCATTTTCTCCGTTCTCAGTCAGTGAGGTAAATAAATTGCTAAATGATCTTGATCCTAAAAAATCTGCTGGTCCAGATGAACTTCCACCTTATTTCTTAAGGCTGGCTGCTCATATCATCACAGTCCCTGTGACCCACATCTTTAATCTGTCCATAAGCCAAAATTCCATTCCGGATGCTTGGAAAACAGCCTTTGTTCTTCCTTTGCTGAAGGGAGGTGACCCCACCGCACTGAACAACTATCGACCAATCTCTAAACTCTGCATTTTAGCCAAGGTTCTAGAAAATTTGATAAACTCTCAGATCAAAAATTATTTGGACTCATTTAACATCTTACCTCTCCATCAATCTGGTTTCAGGAAAAAACACAGCACAACGACTGCTTCTTTGAAGGTTCTTAATAGGGCTGGGCCATATCATATTGTTACCGGTAATACCGGTATAAAAAGCTTGCCCGGGCAAAAACCTTATATCATGATATGCTAATTTCATGACGTAATACGTCAGGGCGCCCCGCCCCTTAACACCCGACAACTGCGCACCTCCCCTCCACCAGTCTACTGGTGTAAAACGCTAATTAGTTACTGCTAAAATGTTAAAAACAACGCGCGCGCGTCTCAACTTCTCTCCCCCTGCTCTGCAGCCAGACAGCTGTCCCCTCCTCCCCTCCTCCCCCGCCCTGCTCCGCTCTGCGCAGCTCGGTGCTGCATGTCTCGCTGCGTGTCCCCGCTGTAACTGTGTCACAAACTCGCGCGGCTCCACAGTCCGTCCACATCAGACACAGATCAGTTAAAAAAATGAATCAAGAGGAATGACGCCAAATGAACAGATGAAGCTGAAACATGAAGGTCAGCTGATCAACTTGTAGAAGTTACAGCTCATTTAAAGGAGCTGTATGTAACATTTTTTATAAACATATTTCTTCACTCTGCCACATCTCCTGACAGACTGATGTTAGCCAGGTAATCTCTGAAAAAAATATATACTTTAAAAATGATCTGTTATTTAGATTGAAAAAGTCTGCACAAAATATAGATTAAAAAACCACCACAAAAACTAAAGTGCAGGTGTAGTTTTACTTGGAGACTAAATACTTTACTAAATAAAGTAATTTCAGTAAAATTACCCCTTGTTGTTTTTTAAAATTTTATATAATACTGCAAAGCAACATGTTAAGTTAATTTTGTCAAATAAATACATTTGATTTTTTTTTTGGGTTATATCACGAAATTTATCGTTATCGTGATAATACTCTGAAATATCACGATATAATTTTTGAGCCATATCGCCCACCCCTAGTTCTTAATGACGTTGTTGAAGCATTGCATGCTAAGAATTATTGTGCTGCACTTTTCTTAGATCTGTCTAAAGCTTTTGACACAGTGGATCATAACATCTTGTGTCATAAGCTCTCAGAAATTGGGTTCTCTGATCACACCATTGGTTGGTTTTCTAATTATCTGTCCAATCGGAAGCAATGTGTTCAGCACAATGGTACTTCTTCCAGTTATTTAACGGTTAAAAATGGTGTACCACAAGGCTCAGTCTTAGGACCAACCCTCTTTACAATTTACATAGCTCATGTAGGTCAGAGCATCCCTGATGCATCCTTACATTTCTATGCTGATGACACAGTTGTTTACTGTCAAGCTAAAACAGTTGCTAAGGCTTTCCAGTTTTTGCAATCCGCTTTTGACATCATCCAGTCAGATTTGTTCCGTCTCAAACTTGTACTAAATGCTGAAAAAACAAAAGGGATGTTTTTTTCAAGTAGGAAGTCGGTCCCAGCAGATCTTCCTCTGATTTTATCCTCAAATGGTGTCCCAATTGAGTTTGTTGATTCCTATAAATATTTGGGTATACTGGTTGATTCACAGCTCTCTTTTAAACTCCATGTGGAAAACCTAGTAAAGAAACTGAAAGTTAAACTGGGTTTCTTTTTCAGAAACAGATCATGTCTAACACTGAATGTTAGGAAACGCCTTGTATCTGTGACTTTCCTCCCCTCCATTGATTACGGTGACATTCTCTACATGAATGCTCCTACAAGCACCCTGCGGATGTTGGATGTTGTCTATCATGGTGCACTAAGATTCATAACTGGTTGTGATTATCGTACCCACCACTGCACCCTGTATTCACTGGTTAACTGGACATCATTAACCTCACGCAGACTCTTCCACTGGTACATTTTCATCTTTAAATCACTTCTCGGTCTGCTGCCCTCATACATCTCCTCCTACATGTCTTTACGTGAGTGCAGCTACAGTGTGCGCTCTCAGGACATGATCACCTGCAGTGTTCCGTCAGTGAGGACTGAACTTGGAAAAAGGGCCTTCTCCTACTCTGCTCCTGCTTCCTGGAATATCTTACAAAAAGATTTGAAGCTCTCGGCCCTGACCTCCCTAAATGGTTTTAAAAATCTTTTGGAAACCTGGCAAAAACCATTGCAGATATGTTCCTGTTTTTGATTTTGTACATCTACCTTGTGGTGTTTTGCTAGTTTTGATACTTTGCATTTCACTTTCTATTTCTCTCCTACGTTTTTTTTTTCTTCTGTTGTTTGTTGTTTAAGGAAATTCTACCATTGCTGTTCATCATTCTTTAGTTTGTAGCAGTTCGCTTTTGTAAATGAGCCCTCGAGGCTCAATGAGATTTACCTGACTAAATAAAGGTTGAATTAATTTCAGACCACTTTCCCATCTTATTTGAATTTTCCACCCTTCCTGCACCAAAGGCTGTTCTCCCAGCACATTTCTACCGCTCCATCACCCCTTCCACTCAAAGTCAGTTCACTGATACCTTTAAGAGCACTGACTTATGCTCTGCTGTCAGCCTGGACCCATCCCAATTGAGTTTGTTGATTCCTATAAATATTTGGGTATACTGGTTGATTCACAGCTCTCTTTTAAACTCCATGTGGAAAACCTAGTAAAGAAACTGAAAGTTAAACTGGGTTTCTTTTTCAGAAACAGATCATGTCTAACACTGAATGTTAGGAAACGCCTTGTATCTGTGACTTTCCTCCCCTCCATTGATTACGGTGACATTCTCTACATGAATGCTCCTACAAGCACCCTGCGGATGTTGGATGTTGTCTACCATGGTGCTCTAAGATTCATAACTGGCTGTGATTATCGTACCCACCACTGCACCCTGTATTCACTGGTTAACTGGACATCATTAACCTCACGCAGACTCTTCCACTGGTACATTTTCATCTTTAAATCACTTCTCGGTCTGCTGCCCTCATACATCTCCTCCTACATGTCTTTACGTGAGTGCAGCTACAGTGTGCGCTCTCAGGACATGATCACCTGCAGTGTTCCGTCAGTGAGGACTGAACTTGGAAAAAGGGCCTTCTCCTACTCTGCTCCTGCTTCCTGGAATATCTTACAAAAAGATTTGAAGCTCTCGGCCCTGACCTCCCTAAATGGTTTTAAAAATCTTTTGGAAACCTGGCAAAAACCATTGCAGATATGTTCCTGTTTTTGATTTTGTACATCTACCTTGTGGTGTTTTGCTAGTTTTGATACTTTGCATTTCACTTTCTATTTCTCTCCTACGTTTTTTTTTTCTTCTGTTGTTTGTTGTTTAAGGAAATTCTACCATTGCTGTTCATCATTCTTTAGTTTGTAGCAGTTCGCTTTTGTAAATGAGCCCTCGAGGCTCAATGAGATTTACCTGACTAAATAAAGGTTGAATTAATTTCAGACCACTTTCCCATCTTATTTGAATTTTCCACCCTTCCTGCACCAAAGGCTGTTCTCCCAGCACATTTGTACCGCTCCATCACCCCTTCCACTCAAAGTCAGTTCACTGATACCTTTAAGAGCACTGACTTATGCTCTGCTGTCAGCCTGGACCCATCTCTACATCCTAAGGAATTCATCACCTCCTTCCATCACACCTGCACAACGATCTTGGACTCCATCGCTCCTCTCAAACAGGCTTCTTCAAAAATCAAATCACCTCCATGGCTCAACGAAACAATGCGGGTTCTTCGACAACGCTGCAGGAAAGCAGAGCGAAAATGGAGGCGCGACCGGCTTCATGTGTCCCAGGGAATACTGAGAGACTGTCTCTGTGATTATCAAAATGCTGTTAAGCAGGCCAAGTCACAGTACCTCTCCAATTTAATCTCCACCAGCTCTAACCGGCCGAGGATGCTATTTAGCACAATCCAGTCTTTCATCAATCCTTCTGTCAATGTTCTGAAAACTGCCACACAGTCTACCTGTGACGACTTTCAGAGCTATTTTGTCAACAAAATTGACTCTATCAGGCAGAACATTGTCAGCCCATCAAACACTGTCCAATCATGTACGTCTGCAACAACCACAGCTGTTTTTGACGAGTTTGACCTGGTTTCACTGCCTCACCTCATCAAGGTGGTTCAGCAGATGAAACCAACAAACTGTTCTCTGGACATCATTCCCTCTAAAATGTTCAAACAATCCTTTGATGTAATTGGTCCTTGTGTTTTGTCATTTATTAACAGCTGTCTGTCTTCAGGTTTTGTGCCATCTGCTTTCAAACACGCTGTGGTCAGGCCTCTTCTCAAAAAACCAGGCCTAGATCCTATAGCTCTCTTTAATTTCAGACCAGTTTCCCATCTGTCATTTTTATCGAAGGTCCTGGAAAAGATTGTTTTTATTCAACTTCAATCTTTTCTAGAGCTCAACAACCTGTTTGAAAATTTTCAGTCAGGTTTTTGAGCTCGTCACAGCACTGAATCTGCACTGCTCAAAGTGCAGAATGACATTCTTCTGTCTCTGGATGCAAAAAACCCTGCTCTGCTGGTGATGTTAGACCTCTCAGCAGCTTTTGACACCGTTGACCATCAGGTACTAATCAACCGCTTGTCTCAGCAGGTTGGCCTCCAGGGAGCTGTGCTAGAATGGTTCAGATCTTACCTAACTGGGAGAACTTTTTCTGTCATGATAGGTGATCTGTCCTCCTCTTCATCAACCCCTCTGACCTCTGGCGTACCACAGGGATCCATTCTGGGGCCAGTCCTCTTCTCTCTTTACATGCTGCCATTAGGATCAATCATTGCACGTCATAATCTGTCTTTTCATATGTATGCAGACGATTTACAAATCTATCTGCCAGTTACTCCCAACCCCTCACTCAGTTCAAACACTCTTGTCAACTGCTTAAATGACATTAAGCACTGGCTCTCTCAAAACTTCCTCCACCTAAACACAGATAAAACTGAATGCATTTTATTTAGTGCCCCCGGTGACACCAGCAACATCCTTCCCAGTCCCAGTTTTGGTTTTCCCCTCCCCCACTTCAACCCGGTGGTCAGAAATCTTGGAGTGCAGCTTGACTCCAACTTAAAGTTTGATAAACAGATCAGTTCTGTTGTCAAGACCAGCTTCTTTCAGCTCCGACTGCTCTCTAAAGTAAAGTCATTTCTCAGCCGTGGTGATCTGGAGAAGGCCATCCATGCCTTTGTGACCTCCAGACTTGACTATTGTAATGCTTTGTATGTTGGTATTAATCAATCCTCCATCTCCCGTTTACAGCTTGTACAGAACTCTGCCGCGCGCTTTTTGACCAACACACGAAAATATGAACACATCACTCCTGTCCTGTCCTCTCTACACTGGCTCCCGGTTCAGTTCAGGATACAGTTCAAGCTGCTGCTGTTTGTTTTCAAAGCTCTGAATGGACTTGCACCTCTGTACATCTCAGAACTTTTGAAAGTCCATCAGCCCAGCAGAGCTTTACGCTCTGCCAGTCAACACCTGCTGGAGGTGCCTCGCTCAAGGTACAAACAATGGGGAGACCGGTCCTTTTCTGTTGCCGGCCCAAAAGCCTGGAACAGCCTCCCCCTTGAGCTGCGTGCCACCTCTGATCTGACTCTGTTTAAATCCAGACTGAAGACCCACTTGTTCAAAAAAGCTTTCAGTGTGTAACTTTTATTACTTTGGTATTTTAGTATGTAGCTTTTTTTATTTCCATTGCCTCCTTTTATTGCTGTTACTTTTATTCTATTTTCACTGATTTATTGTACCGGTTTTTTATATTTTCTGTCCTGTTAAGCACCTTGGTCAATGCAAGGCATTGTAGGAAGGTGCTATACAAATAAAGTTTATTATTATTATTATTATTACCTGGCTCAAGTTGATCTTGAATTTCTTTCAGATTTTGGAGAATTACAAACATCTAATCTACAAACACTTCACACCTGTGACATCTTCAGTGTGTCTCTTTTTACCATTGTGTCTTTCTGCTTCGTTAACATTTCACAGCAATGAAAAAAAATTGAAACAAGGAGATTAATTACTGCAGCCCTTAATAACAGAAATACTGACTCAGAGTGCACATATGTCAAATAAATTTGTTGAAGGAGTCAAGAACCTGAAAACAAAAAGATATTAATTTCAAAACAAAGACAAATCTATCTCTAATGGAGAATGAAAGCAATGTTTATGTACTTCTAAACTGACTTTGCCATAACACTTAAAGTGGTTTTATTTTGACACCATCATCCACCATCTATTTTCTTTACCCACTTTTCCTTTTGTGGTCGCAGGGAGCTGGTGCCTGTCTCCAGTGGTCACTGTGCGAGAGGTGGGGGGGACACCCTGGACAGGTCGCAAGTCCACAGCGTTGCCAGATATCTAAACAATTGTTTTTATTCACATGAACACCCACGTATCATCAGAAAGTCTGATCAGAGCAGCCAGATCGTGTGCTGGCTAAGCACAAATACCCCATCCTCTCCTGTGCACGTTTGCCACAAACACGCCTCGTCTTAATCCCCCCACACAGCCTCATCCTTTTGCAAGTGGTGAGTGAAAAAGAACACCCACATTCAGCACATAAATAGTATGGATGAAAATACAATACAGTAGTCCCTCACTACTTCATGATTTGTTTATCGCGGACTCATTCTATTGTGTTTTTTTATTTATTTACTGTACATTAAGAATTTTTTTTTTTTTTTTTATGTGCCGGGATTTTGTAGTTTTATTTCATTAATCCTTCACTGTTTTGCCAGTCTAAAGAACTACGTTACCCAGAAGCCAACACTTCTCGGAATTCAACACTGCTCTTCCAACCACTGCTTTCTGCAAATGGACTGTAGTTTTAAATCTGACAATAGAAATGTTCCTCATTTCCTATCTGGCAACCCTGCAAGTGCACCACAGAGACACACAGAGACAAATGAGGCAAACGAGCACTCACACTTACGGACCCATTAAACTAATGTGCAACGATTTTGG